>JAFELO010002680.1:220541-246380 GCA_017140195.1 Eumaeus atala
ATTTGAAGACTAAGAACTGCCACAATGTTAGCGGGCATGCGAATTAGGCGAAGCTTTAGTATCTTTGTGGATAATGGTATCGTTGATATCTGATCGAAGAGTACTAATGGCGATCCTTGGAATCATCAGCATTGCAAAACCTCGTTGTATTTTTAAAAAAAATATTTCACCTTTCTGTCAAAAGGGCTTAACGAATAGATGTTCATGTTCAAAGAATCATTCCGTTTAGATATAAAAAAAACAAATCGGCGCATTCTTACAAATGTAACCCCATTATAAAAGTTCTATATCATTTTAACGAGTGTATGAAAATAATTTTCCGTTTCACTGAATATAAAACATGTGCAGTTTCATCATTTACTTTATCTGTAGTGTGGGCGGGTGATTCCTCACTGCTCACCTATCACTGTTCCCTTCTCTACTATTCATTGTGTCGACTATCCACTGCAATTTGAGCTCAGGTGACATTTCGCGTTGTGACGCTCCGACACGCTTATATAACAATGCCTTCTTTAGAAGAATATATAAAACAGGAATACAACAATTTTTGAAGTCCGTCTATTAATTTGTAAATATTAATGCTTATCTAAACTAATGTTCCGAAGAAATCTCCAAGTTTAGAAGTTTTTTAAATCTTTTAACTCGTTAATCTCTAAAACTACAAGTCGGATTTGACAAATTCCTTTTGTGTATGATAACTACGTTCATGGTCAATCTTCCTCATGCATGTAAATCATATATGTCCAACGAAAGTACAGTTACTTGGGGGAAACCGAGGGTTGCTGAAAGAGTGAAATCTTAGTGAAAAGTTTATGTTATTTTTCATTTTATTCTGCTCTACCTAATGAAGTTTATTTCATTGCCAGAAAAGATTTCCGGGAATTTTGTAAATTAAAAGGCGTGTAGTTTTAGCCGTAAGTTATAATACGGGCGGAAAATATCGTGTCTGATTTTATTTTACTTAACGATAACGTTGAAAATAGTTTTAAAGTAAACTTTAAAATATCTCAACCATTCAAATGTATGTTTCTGCAGAAATTAAATTACAAAAAATCTCTAATTTTTATTTCCGTCTCAAATATTTACACATACCCATATTATAAAGCCGAAGAGTTTGTTTGATTGATCGAGCGAATCTCAGGAATTGATGGAGTAATTTTAAGAATTCTTTCAGTGTTGGATAGTCCATTATTTGCATAACCTATCTATAAGCTTTTATATATAGTTTTAGGGTAAATGAGCTCGATTTTGCGATCGCTCATCCCCCGGACTCCTCCAGCTCGAAGCCTTTAAGCTAACATAATTAAGTGAGAATCGGTATCGATGGATTCCTTTAAGTGCCTTCCTAAGCATTGAAACGTAATCCTGCAACGTGTGCTAATGCGGGCCAGTATGGCGGATTTACGGACACGCAAGGATCGTCCTTCTTTTCTTAGAATAGAACAGGGGGCAAACGAGCAATCGGACCCGTTTTGCAACTATCGACGCCCACGAGCATCCGTATAATTACTATGCCGATGCGTTGTCTTCCTTTCATACTCCCCTCGTTTGCTCAGAAATCGCATGAAACACAGAAGATATCACTTCACGTTATCATGAATATTAGCTAGTAACTAGACGTAAAAATAGTCCGATTGCGTTTGCCCCCCTATACTATAAAAAACAGCTACTTTTCACTTATGTGGAGAGACAGGACTTTAAGCACGGTTTCATGTGTATTTAAGTGTCTAATAGCTAGCTATTCGATACTTAACTCTTGACTAACCACACGAATGTTTCATCTTGATTACCTCTACCCGGAACTTGACAAAATAATTATTATTTTTGAGAAATAAATTCTTAGTAGGCCAATCTGGACCTTGATTGAAACTTTAGAAACCAGTGCTAAAACATTTAGAAGAGCTTCTTCTTCCTGTAAATGTTATTGTAACAAAAGCTATAATTAAATTTGCATAGTACCTACATACGAGGGCGGGTGAAAAATACATTTTTTAGACATTCTTACGATCCAAGCTTGCAAAAGTAGTGAAAAAAGCAGGTAAAAATAGCCTTTTGATTTGAAATTCTTCTTCATTATTACAGCTAAGACTTTTATTACTATACAAAGGCTCGCCAGACACATTTTAATTTAAAAGTCCGAAAAAAAATATAATAATAATCTTAAACCGCTCGTTGGCCTCTCATTACGCGATACCTTCCTGTTACAGTCTGGAATAACGTGAAATTTCTGGAAAGATTTCGCAGGTCTAACCGCGGGACTTTCACCATAAATGCAGGACGACATAGCCGAGTGTACATATACATAGTAACGACGTTTAGTGGTGTGATCGACATGGGAATACATAACCTCTGCTTCTAATGTTTTTCCCATCCCTGTAGCTGTTCGATGTCGTATATACTGTACAATAAAAACGACCTTTAGTAAGAGTAATGTAGTAGTATCATTCCGGGTATGGGTTGAAGGCCACAACACATCTATAACCTATGCGGATGTATATGGGACTTGGCAGGTACCAAGTAATTCCAATTACTTGTTTGTCCATCTATGTTACAAATGATACCTTTATGTTTTAAAAAATATACACACAATGTAGGAACAATATTAAAACATTATTTAGTATTGTCGCCGCTATTCACGCAAATAAATCATTTCTATGCAAAACAATGTGATCATGAAGAACTTTATTCCACTACGTTTCAGTTTTAAGCTCGACTAGTCAATATTAATTTTGAGCTTCGGTTTATAATCAGGTATAAATTAAGTTTAAATAAAAAACTAAAACACGAATGTTAGAAATTATAATATAATACTTAAACGGATTATATTACGGTTTATTTATTTACTTCGTAACCCCCGTGACCTGTAAGGCTCCCGACACGTCAGGAATGTAAAGTACATAAATAAGCCGTGATAAAATCAGTTAAAGCAGTTTTATCTTGAACCACATCAATATTTTTGTTTTCTATCGTAGATAAGAAGGGCCCTCCCTTCTTGTACATGTACTATATGAACTGGACGACCCTCCTGTGTCTCCTCCGACTCTCAGTTGGAGGCAGTGCCATGCTACTTACCGGCGAATTGGGCTGACACGACCGGGGACGTACATCTTGCTCACATGACACTGCCGTGAAGCGACAGCTGTACTGTCGCGTTTCGTGTGGGTTGTGAGTAGTAGGTGGCCCATTCTAAGGAAGGCGGAGAGGAGGTCAACGCATCTACATGACAACAATAATACGTCTATGGGCGTCAGTAGTCGTCAAAAGGCTCCAATTTCTCGTTTGCTCCCCTATACTATTAAAATTTTGAAGATACTCGGGAGAAACTGCGGAGTGTTGCTAGTCATAAAATAAAACAGTTATCAACAATTCTTTCACATCTAAAGTTATTACAATCTTTTAGATTAAAAAGGACGTTGTTCCAGCTTAATCCACCTTTTCTGTTTTTAATTATCTTCAACTCCGTTCTTTCTTTGAACGTAAATACGTTTTACGGCAAATGGGATTAGTTTAAAGTACGTTTTGTTGTGTTGATTTTGCCAGCAAGAAAAAAAAGTTAATTTCCGTCAGTTAGACAATTGTTTACAGTCATTTATATTACACCTAGTGTTGCCATGCCATATTGTCACAAAGAAAAAAAAAAATTTTTTTTTTTCATTGCAAATAACAATATTTCTTTGACAGTGTGTTATTTTAATACACAAATACACAATAATTAAAAATATAAAAAGCTCCACTGGCTGCAATACAGTCCTTTCCACGTTGAGGCCAGTTGTCAATAGATGCACGCACTCTTTCCACGTTGAGGCCAGTTGTCAATAGATGCACGCACTCTTTCCACGTTGAGGCCAGTTGTCAATAGATGCACGCACTCTTTCCACGGGGAATTTCTTCGCTGCCAATCGTATGAATTGTTTTAGGGAGTTTAAATTATCATGACATTCAGAGCATGCTGTACCTTCTGAAATTGACCATAAATCATAATCCAGCGGATTAAGGTTGGGCCTTTATGAAGGGTAGTTTTCAGCTCTGATCAAGTCTCGAACGTCCGAGGTGGATCTTTATGATCTGGTCCAGAGTCTTTCTGGAAGAACCATACTTGGTTATTGAACATAGTGCTATTAAGGGGCTAGACTACCTTCTGGAGAATGTTATCCTGATACACTAGTACCGATGATTTTGATCTTTTTCACAAAAATTTGGCTCATTCTCTACTTCATAGCTAACACCCCACCAAACCGTCACTGAAGTCGGATAATGCCCACGTTGCGCTCTGTCGTCTAACTGGGAAGCTTCCTTAGAGCTTTGAGCATAAACACGGTCATTTACTTTTTTAAATATTGCTCAATTGTAAAAAAATCTCTCATCCATAAAGAAAATTTTTCTGTGACCTCCCTTTGCGTACCGCTTCAGTAGTCGTTTTGATTTTACCACCCTATTCATCTTTAATTTATCAGTCAAGAAATGAACAGTGCGCCTCTTTTAGGCTGCAAGTCCTAAGTCATGATCTGTCAAAATCACTCTTGTGTTTACCACACTGTTATCGAAAATGCTCTGTGAAAAATATTCAATTGTTTCGTTAAAAATGTATAAAATTATTACAATAAAAGCTATAAAGCTTCTGAAACGTCGGGCTACATAAATAATTAAATAAACCGCGATAAAATCGGTAAAAGTAGTTTTATTGTAATGACTAACATTCGCGTAAACTTAAGACATCGACGTATAAAATTACTTAAAATAGATTAATAAGTGCATTAGAAGGCTTACAGAATATATGAAAAAGAACCTGGCGAAGCCACATTGTCTTCGGCACTTCCAGGGCCAATTCTAGGTACGAAATTTTGGTTGAGATTTATTATTATTTCCAAATATAAAGAAGATATTTAATACGACCAGTCAGAATAAATTATCAAGTAAACACCAAAATAAAGAAAATAATTATAACAGCTCATTCTACCCACGACTGTGAAATGACAAGTGGCAATTGACATTGGACAGCACCAGAAGTTACAAGTATTGCCATCTGTAAACACTTCCTCTCCTTCAAATAAATTACATATTAATTTACATGGAAAATAGTTTTTACCACATCACTGAAAAAAAAGTTTTTTCAATTGAAACAACCTTATTTTTGAGCCCAGTTGTGCCACACGATATATATATAATGTTATTAAAAATCTAAAAAACCTAAATACTGTAGGTTATGACGAGATAAATACTGATTTTATAAAACAATGTGCAGGAAAACTATCAACTCCCATGGCACATATTGTGACTTTATGGTTTATTTAATGTATATTTCCATCAAAATCAAAATACTCAGTAGTTAAACCTTCATACAAAATCTATCCAAGGTACTTGAGAAAGTTATGTATGATAGAATTTACAATTACGTAACAACACATAAGTTACTTAGTTCAAATCAGTTTGGCTTTAGGAAACACTATAGTAATACTTTAGCTTGTGTTCGTTGAATAAAACTAATAACAGAAGCCCTTAATTCCAATAAGTCAGTAGTATCTGTTTTTCTTGACATGATTAAAGCGTTCGATTTGGTCTGTCATCAAACATTATTAAATGAATTAGAATTATTAGGAATCAGAGGTATTGCAGACAGGTGGTTAGCCAGCTGTCTGTCAGATAGATTTCAATACGTTTAGTTGGCATACATGAAAAGGCAGAGAATACTCTCAGTTAAAACACAATTCCTACCCCAAAATGCCTGCAGCGTGCCACAAGGTAGCGTACCTGGAACTCTCTTATTTTTTTAATTTATAAATGATCTAACAATTGCGACTATGCACAACTGTGTATGATTTTTTGAAAATGTTACTATGTCTATTACGACAAATATAAAAACGGACTTACAATTAGAAATAAATAAAGGTTTACGATCCATAGGTTGCATACAAATAACTTAAAGTTTAATACAGACAAGACTAAAATAATGCAATATAGTGCCTATAATCGATATAATCATAATAATATAATGGCCTCTTTTGAAAACAAGAAATGGAAAGCGTAAATGAGGCAACATTTTTGGGTATTGTTTCTGACGTTCAATTTAATTGGAAGGCTCACATTGACAAAGTATGTACAAATATTGATAAATTTGTTTATGTATTACGCAAACTAGCACTAACTACTAACAGACGTACAGCAAAATTACTATATCATGGTCATATTTCGTCACGCTACGTTATGGAATCGTTATTTCGGTAAATTCTGTAGATGGCTTTAGAGTTTTCACGGCCCAAAATAAATATATCCGAGCCATGAGAGACTCTTGCAAACCATTTTTCAGCTAAATAAAATTCTATCATTACCTGGCCTCTATATCTAATAAGTTTTAATTTTCGTTAAAAAAACTTACTATTATTTGATACGCACAATCAACATTATAATTATACTTCTAGAGACAGGATTAGATTTGATCATAAGCTTTATATGCCCCCCAAAAACTGCACCTCTCTGGTAGAAATGCACTTTGTATGGCTATAAAAACTTATAATCATTATCCAGACGAATTTAATAATTAGACACTTTGACATTCAATCGTAATATTTATAAATATATATTAAATAAGTGCTACTAATCGGTTAATGAATATCTAATGGATAAAATATGATTTTCGTGATTTTACGTTATTATCGTTTTGTTACAATATTAATATTCACTTTTCTATTTTGACATTTCTTTTATCTTTTGACATTTTTAAGTAATTTTTGGCAATACATATATTGTATCTACACAAAATTTCCTTGTTATGTATCGTTTTTGACATATATACTTTTTATTATTTCAGATGATATCTTCGACATTTCTATTTAATTTGTATCAATTTCTTTCTTTTTTTTTAATTTGTGGCAATTTATTGTACCTACTTATTGCTATAGTCAATTAATTTATAATCTGTATTCACAATATTTCCTCTACTTTATTCTATCATTAGACTTAACTGTAATAATTTCAATTTTTGCGTGCAGACTGATCGGCAGACTGTGTAATGAAACTGATATTTATACTTGTAACACCTAATTTATACCTACAACACATTCTTGCAAATAAAATCAATAATAATAAATTAATAATCTCTTCTTCATCATCTTCTGCTGCTTTAGGGCCGGATTCCTTCGAATTCTTTCCCTTGGTACTTTGACCACTTTTTCATAAGAACGCTACGTGGATGATCAGATCTTTCTCTGTAATAAAAAGAGAAAGTCTCATTGTATCTATTAATAGCCCTGCACACAAACATTTGACTAATACCAAGTGTATGGACAGTTTTAGAAATTGTATTTGGTTCCATACCGACTTTGTGTACTGGAATCTTATAGATTCTGTTCTCTTTATCCCCCACTCCATTTTAATATCGCAAAATATTGTACAGTGTATTGGCGCCAAAATGAGAAAACACAATGAACAATCGTATAAAAATCACAGTTTCCAAATTCAAAAGTAATATTTTTTTTACTGTAGCAGTATTTAAGGGCAGACTAAGTATTTATTTTATATTATAACTACCTGTTACTAGGGAACTATATTTCTCTGGACATAAAGTAACGTTTATGAGCATCGGCACTCCGTTGTCATAAAGTGGCTACAACTGCTCGTCTTTCCCTTGTAAAATATTTAATAAATGTTCCACAATTATTTATGAAAATGGCGATGGCCCTTTAGCTATTTGTTAAATAACACTTCTGACAAATAGAAAAATATTATTTTTAAAAGGTAAATGTAACATGGAAAGATTTATTAATTTGAGATTTGAACACTGACATTAATATTAATTTGTGGATTTCAATGACCACAACTGTCATACTTATTTTTTTTCCATTATATATTATATATATTTATATTATATTAATAGTGATTACCATACCTACGATCTATATAATTTTGGACCGACTAATTTCTCTTCACCGATAGGTTCTCAGACACATAAAGTTCGTTCCTTTTTTAAAAATTCGTCATAGATTATTTCCCGTCATTAGTCCACACATCTAAAAACTATGACTTTTATTTTAGTTACTTGGTTAACCAAAAGAAACTGTATGCAATAATAAAATTTAGCTTATCCTTCTCGGCAAACACCGAATATTTTTTTCAGCACAAATATTTTCTTTTTTCTCTTTCCCACACTTACCTATTACGTAACAAACTGACTAACGGCTTCGTGTTCTAGGTCAGGTAGCCCCGGTTTGGACTACTAAGTGCTATTGTGCATTCTTAATACACAGTAATAGTCCGAAGTCACGAAGTTGGAGAAGTTTGTACCAACGTACCTTGGCGAGTACGTCAATCTTTATCGCCGGTAATGACGTACTGCTGTCCATCGGAAGAAGAGCATAAGGGAATATGGAGTACACGTGTTTCTACGGAAATTTCTGCACTATAGTATATATATCCAGCGCAGATGGTTCACCTCAATAAATGTGGCAGTTTTAGTTGAAATTCGGCTGACATTGCACAGGAATCGGGTCCGTGTTGATGTTTACGAGTAACACTTCAAGGCAGTTAATCAGAGCCTGCGACCGTGCTCCTGCGATTAATTAGTTAAGAGCGCCAAACATATTATTAAGGATTACTATCTTCATTACAATCAGCAGCCAGGAAACATCCACTGCTAGAGATTACCCCCCCCCCTCCTATCCTAATCCTCGTATTAGTGTATACGACAAACATTTTCTATTGAAAAAGAGCCTTTTCACTCCTCGGAACTTGACCAGCTAATTGGTAAACAACAAACTTTAAAGCACAAAAAAACACGCGGTAGATATATAATAGTGTACTAAACGTTTGTGCCAATTACTAGGCAACGTAACCCGTATGAAATTTACTTAAACGGTTCTAGCCAATTGTACTATTATGTAGCCACATGTAACGAGATTTGACCTGAAGCCTTCAATTACACCACCAAGCCGTGCATTTCTGAAATTGGAGTTTTACTCAGCTATATACTTACACATTTAAGGCGCTTGAATAAATAACTAAGATATTTGATACAATTTCCACCTTAGTTATTAATATTTATTAATTTAATTTTACGTTTGTAACAACCGGGATCAATTTCTTATCAAAAGGTATTCAAGAGTTATTATACAAATTATAATATATTATTATTATATTAAGTGTATTTATTATTATTGCCTTATAAAGCGTATTTAGCTAGTCCGTTTTGGTTGTTCAATTTTAGTTAATTTTAATACTTAATGATTTAGTCCACGTAGCAATGCTACGGTATTTATCCTCACATCCATTCTGGTATGATGCGACATTCGTCATATATATCAAAATTTCGGATGTAAATCCCGGAATTCTACGGTCATCGTCATCGTCGATCTACTCTTCGAAATTCGAATGGGAATATATAAACGGCAGCATTGTCGAAATCTCGAGTGAGTTGGGTAGGGCGGCGTATCTTATACTTAAACACACTAAGAGGTACAACCTCAAAGTGATACAAATATACGCACCAACCTCGATGCATTCCAATGTCGACGTGGAGACAACCTATGAGGATGTCGCGAAGGCCTTACATAACACCTGTAAGGCCCGCTTCAATGTTGTTATGGGGGATTTTAATGCCATGGTGGGAGTACAAAATGATATCGAATCGAGTCTGGGACTACATGGAGTCGGAAGTCGAAATCGCAGGGGGAAAATTCTAGTAAACTTCTTAATGAATTATTTAAGGAGCTCTTCTTAATGAATTCCTATTTTAATTTCCTAATTATTATTATTCCTATTCCTATAGGTAGTGGACAAGGCAGAGCCCCGATACATGACAATGAACGAGATTGACTTTATTATGACGGACCGATGTACTTAGGGA
Source organism: Eumaeus atala (assembly GCA_017140195.1). Lineage (NCBI taxonomy): Eukaryota > Metazoa > Arthropoda > Insecta > Lepidoptera > Lycaenidae > Eumaeus > Eumaeus atala. Next base: position 230,377 of record JAFELO010002680.1, read on the forward strand.
TGTCTCCTTGACCAACAGGTTTAAAACCGGAAGTGATCACCAATTAACTAGAGGCTCTCTGAATAGGCCTTCAACGCGAGCGTGTCCGATTAGTACAGCCGACACTCCGGCCTAACTTCTGACTAACCATGGTAAGTTCCGAAAAATTCCAACTGGAATTTAAAAAACCGGATCGATACCATGAGTGGCATGATTGACTGCATGCGGGACGTGGGTGAAGGATATTGTAAGCGTAAGTATACGAGTAGAAAGGCTAAACTCTGGAACACAGAGCACACGAAGACGTTATTTCTGCCGATGTCAAGCTTCTTTCTATGCGAACCCGCAAACTGATACGCCGAGACCTTCGCAGCTAAAATACGCAACGGGTTACCGAAGCGATTGAGCAGAATAGAGGGTTGAAAGTTCTTATGGAGAAGCTTAGAAGAAGTCATTTTACAAAGGTTAGGACTGATTCTGGGGATACCGCTTCTTCTAAGCCTCGCACACTCCTCATCGCGATATCCTAAGCAACGATCTGCGTGCGAGCCTAGCGACAATTGCCGGACGTCAGCTTGAGATAAGTCTGGCTCTTGCGCAGGTTATAGCTCCGGGGAAAGACGGAATTACAGTCGAGCTTCTTAGAGCAGGAGGCGAAGCTGTATTAAGAGAGCTAAAAAGATTTTTAATTTTGTCTTTCAGCGGGGCGTACCAAGGCATGGCTTGGAAATGACGTTGTTTTGATTCTTAGGAAGGGTGAAAAATCACTTCTTCAAAATTACAGACCGATTCGCTTCTCGGCCACATTTACAAGTTCTTCTCGAGAGTCTTGATGAATCGTCTCACACAAAGCTTGACGAATACCATAAGGCAAGTTGTACAAAAGACGCATGAGCACAATGTGCCTTGCCTTTGTGGACAGTGAAAAAGCTTTTGACTCTGTCGAAACCTGGGCTATTTGGTTTTACAACGATGTCAGGTCGATTGGCGATACGTCGAAGTACTGACAGCATCGTATGATAATGCTTTTGTGTCCGTTGTGATTCAGGGAGGTCAAACGAGGTAAATCCAATTGCCTCGAGGAGTGCGATAGGGGGATTTTATTTCCCCGAAGCTGTCGAAGAAGTGTTCCCCGAAGGTCCCCGAACTAATGCTTTGGAGGACGTCTTTAAGACTTTAAACTGGGAAAAACGCGGCATAAATATTAACGGCGAGTACGTCTCACATCTTCGTTTCGCCGATGATATCGTTGTTTTGGCCGAATCGTTGTAGAGCTTACAGGAAAGGTTGCACAGCCTAAATGAATCCTCCCGGCGTATTGGCCTTATGATGAAGTTGGACGAGACAAAGGTCATGTTCAACGAACACGTTCTCCCTAGGCCGGTCAACGTCGATGGTGTAATACTCGAAGTCGTAGACGAATAAGTTTACCTCGAGCAACTATTGAAATTAGGTAAATATAACTACGACAAGGTAGCCGATAGAAGGATTCATTTGGGTTGGGCAGCATTCCGGAAGCTTTTTTTACATTTTCACGTTGTCGATACCGCAGAGCTTGAAGAAAAAGTCTTTAACTAATGCGCTCTTCCCGTGATGACCTACGGAGCCGAAACATGGCCTATTAATTTAGGATTGGACCGCAAGTTGGACTGGATAGCACGGGCTATTTAACGTGCTATGTTGGGTGTTTCTGTTTCCGACAGAATTCGTAACGAAGTCATAAGGCAGAAATTTAAAGTATCTGATGGTCTCACACACAGAAGAACAGATGGTTCTGGAGTGGAGACCTCGCTTAGGAAATCGAAGTGTTGGTCGACCGTTCACTAGATAGGAAGACGATCTCCGTGCAGTAGTCTTGACGTTCTTGGAAAGAGGCCTATATCTAGCAGTGGACAGATAGGGGCTGATATTGATGATGATGAATGATGAAAAGGTTTCAGGCATTTTTCATTCCTTCTTATTTTCGAATAAAATTTCGAATGACTAATAAAAATCCTTAAATATTCATATACTATGTGTATGTAAAGGTAGCCAATTAGATACGATGCCACGGTACACTAGGTTTATTTATCCTATCCGGTCGCCGCTACATTTCTCTAGGGGCTTTCGCGTCTGGGGTTGTTTTATGAGGATTTAAGGGCTAATAAATATATCCTAATGCTTTTAGCTTCAGCTATATTGAGTAAAATTGCGTTGCTATGTTTTTATAATGTCTGCAATTTAACCTTTTCTAAAAATAGAATGCGTATTTCCATCACATTTTAAGCCATTGCATAGAAAGATTTATTGAAAGTATTTTGTATTCCGGCAAGATTTTCAATGTTGTAATCCTTTAAGAAAGTGCCTCTTATAGAGTTATATAGCATTACCATTCGTAATTATTTATGGTATGTGCATTCTGTACAACACAATTCAGAACCATTTAATTGTTAAATAATTTAGAATTGCTATGAATGTAATTTCTTAGTGTTCTCGAATGTTACACATACTAAAACTACTTTGACAGATTTTAAAACAATACGAATATTTATTTAATGAATTTTATTGTTTTATTTACGAGAATTTCTCAGTTGTCTTTGCATACCACTTTAGGAAACTGGTGTTAAAGTGTGTCGTTTTCGTTATTTTATTTCGCTTAGCAGTAAAACACTGACGCGGGAATGGATGAAATAATTGTGAGTATCGTAATTATTTCAAATTTTCATCAATCAGTAACTCTACACATGTTTCGACTTGTACTTCATAAAAATCCCTTACGAGGTTGAGACTATGTGAAGGCTTCCGAGTGCCGACCCGCGCCGTCACTAAATACACACACATAAAGACACCCGGCGACGCATCAGCACAATACCGTGATAATGTCTCCTTGAGCGAGAACTTAAGTGTAACCTGTGGATTATAACTCGAGCCTCTGCGATTAAATAAGCTCTTTATATCCTGCCCTTTTTATGTATTCAGATTTCTAAGTCGCTTTTAACGTAGACGTAGATTTATATTTCCGTTCCTTTGGCTTCGAACCCGGAAATAACGGGGGATGGTTGTTAACTTAACAAATTATACGTTAAAGCCGTCCTCGAGAATCGCTATGGCTGAAAGAACAAGATAATATAATATAACATTTGTGGACATACCACACCATGTCTCATTGCCTAGCCTTGGCTACTACAGTTAGACTTAAACCCCGGCCCTTCAGGACAATAACGTACGCGCGGTATTCGCAACAACAATATCGAGATTTGTACTCGCCTAGAGAAACACAATATCGACGTCCTACTATTGCAGGAGACGTTTTTAAAACTGTGTAATAGAAATCCTAAAATCCGCAATTATCAATTAATTTGGAATGACGGGTTTCAATCCCAAAAACGTGGCACGGCTATAAGAGGGCAATACACTGTGTCCCCCTAGACCCACCCGAATTAGAAAGCTTAGAATTTTCACTATGAAAACTATGTTTTTAGGTCATAGATCAATCATGCCAGTCTCTGCATACCAACCACCCAGCAAACCTGTTTCACATGGCGATATAAGAACGCTTTTAGACTTAGGTCCACGTGTAATTATAGCCGACGACTTCAACAGTCGCCATTCTGAATGGAGGTGTTCCGTGCGTACGTAATGTAACAAGACTCGCAAATATTATTGAGATAGAACAAATCATTCTGCTATGCCCACCCGAACCAATCCGCCTCAATAATCAAATAAATCCTCAGGGCCGGAGTCCCCCAGGGCTCTGTATAATTCACTAACACTACACCTCGCACCATCCCAGAGTAGAGCTCGCGGTGTATGCAGACAATACCGTCCTGTATACGAGTTTAAGGTCTGTCAGGTTATCCCACGCTAATTTCCAGCGGGCCGTCACTGCGCTAAGTGACTGGTTCGCACGATGGAGAATAGAACTCAACTCTAAAAAGAGTAATGCTATGTGCTCCGACGACGCCACCATCGGTGGTGATCGGCATAAACATACTAGGCGTATTTTGCCCCCTATAACCCTCTATGGCAGAGAAATCCCCCAAGTAAACTTTGTGAAGTATCTCGTGAGCCACTCTTGATCGTGTTCTCACCTTCAAAGAGCACATAACTAAAGTCAGCACTAGAGCGCGGTACGTCTTATATAAGCCTTATTGATTAATAAATGCTTGATTAAGTTGAGAGATTAAGATGTCTCTCAGACACCAGCTCACACTATACAATGTCTATATCCGCCCGATATAGTCATATTCCAGTGTAGTACTCGCTCATGCAAGACCCCTCTCACATAGAGATTTTACAGAAGGTGTAAAATTCGGCAGAAGCTTACCGGTATTTTTTTGAACAATTTAAATTATTCTATGATCTCTTTTTATCAAAAGGTACGTAAAGATAAATGTCCTTAGCAAAAAGAAGTGGATATCACCTGGAATTAGGATCTGTATTCCACGGATAAAGAGTTAATATTTAAAATATAAAAACGGTGACTACGTGCGATGTTCGGAATTAAAATGACAGATAGTTGCAAGCCATTATTCAGAGAATTCTAACACTTCTTTCACTGTGTCCGCTTGAAGTGGTTGTATTTGTAAAAAAACAATACTTACCTTTTTTCAAGAATGGCTGACTATGTTCCTAATGCGAATAATGCGTTCCTAAGCTAATAGCGAATAGTTCTAATTAGCGAATAGTAATAATTGTATGGGCTCCAAAATTTACCCAAACCCAAAAGTTACCAAACAATTTAAAGGAGCTAAATGTCAATTTATTCAAAATTAAGTTGAAACATATTCTAATTGACAAATGTTATTATAATGTAGTCTTATTGACAATTTTTAATATTTTATATAATTTCAATGGTCGCCATATTTAAATCAATGAATATTTTCGCTTTAAATTAAATTTTTCACTCTTATGACATTAGGATAAAGAATTTGTAATTGTTTAATTCTCGTAATAATAATAATTGTTTATATCGTTCATTTGCACACTAGTAATAGTGTGACATGTTGATAGTAATCCTAATATAGTATTATTATCACCCTGTAAACATGTGTTATGCAAATAAAATATCTTTATCTTTATCATCAGTCTTCGGTCCACTATTTTCAATGAACGCGATTACGTCCGATATTCTACTGCCCCATCCCGGATATAAATAATAGACTAGATATAGGCTTTTAATATACTCATCATGTTCTTGTTAACCTGCTTGCTCTATATCGAGTAAATTAATATGAACGCAATAATTGTAACAGTTATGTTTTGAAACTTAAATATTTTATAAAAAAGTATATCTGTCATCTTTGACTGTAAGGCTTAATGTGCTCTGTGTTGAAGAAGTATCACTTTTTTCCATTTGGCGATGGCGAGGATGAATATAATTGCGATGGCTGACGCTATCTGCCATCGCCAAACTATAATTAAATAGTTTTTTTTTCTTATGTCGGGAACCTACATATTCGTATCACAATGCACGAATTAATATATCATTAAAAGGAGTACACTATATTATTCAAATATTTTGAACGTAAGGAATGGAGGATACTCAACATAATGAAGGAAAACAAACAATAATTATATATATAAAGGACCATCCAAGTTGCAGCCGGGAGTCTCGGACAGCTACCAGATAACACTTCATACCCTCACCTTTTTACTAACCCAATATGAAAAACTGTCTTAATTCCATTGTCGTTCTTGTACTATTTTAAGTTTGTCCTGGATTGTGAATGTGGAAAGTCTAATTGAATAAGTGTATATAAAAGTTTAACACAACTCTTATAGTCTCTTTAACCCCCATGTGAGCTCCTTTTATAGAAAATTATAGAATCGAATAACATAAATTGTAACATATTAACCCACTTTACAAAAAAATTAAAAGTTTAAAATAAACTATTTTAAATTGAACATTTAATGCATTAATGCGGATATGTTACAGCCACCAATCTGTTTCGGTCTCCAGACATTTTCGTCGGAATGTTCACGTGCGGATAGAGGGAACAAACGTGATTCCCGATGTTTATCTTTATTGAAGTCATACTTCTATTCGCGCGTTATTGATGAGAGTAAATTTTGCGATGCGCACGCACACTGTCACAAAGAACCGATGCCATGATAATCAACATTTAAATTTTTCGAGAAAATGTAATAAGTGCTGTTAATGTCATTTGAAAAGACTTTGCTTTTGTTACGCCGAAAAAGTATAACCTCTAAAGCACGCACGCACACACTTGTTTTTGTTCCTAAAAAAATGTGTGCGTGTGTGTGAAAGAAAGAAAAAGACATCCCATTGACTCGGAAGTGTAAGCCATAAGTTTAAATATTTAAACGCAAATTCTTTGGAGTAATTTTATATTGAGTGACATTTGCGAAAAACGTCCGAAGCAATATTTATACTCGGATGCGTGAAGATCCGTGGTCTAGTGGTAAGCATGGTCTATCACAATCGTGAATGACGTAACAGAGGGAGTGCACTTGTGCCTGAGCACACACTTGTGCACTATAACATGTCCTGCGCAGCTGGCTGGTCTCTATAGAGGTACCCGTCAGCGAGGACCACGTTATTGTTATTAATGCTAAGATTATTGCAGGCTCCATTAGACACTCACAGTTATCGCCTCGTTCCATCTTCACTGGTATAACACTAAGTGTGTAATAACATAGATGTAAACCGTACGCTTACGTTAGAGAACATTGCTATAATCCCGCTAGATTAGTAGGTTTCCCGTATACATTACTATCTACGGCATTTCTACTGTCTTATATTGATTTGTGCTGAAGGTTTGCAATATTACATATATGAATCACAAAAATATAAGTAGAAGTAAAAAAGAAAAACACGCAGTAGTACAAATTTAAAAAATAGCACTAGCTGAGCCGCGCGTGTTCGTCCGCGTGAAGTTGCTGCAAAACCTTATTAGGATAATGTTTATGCAGTATTACAATTTACGGTTGTATAGAGGTGACTCTCCCTCGCTGTATCAAAATGTAAAGTTAAATGTTAAAAATAAAAAAAGACTATTTAAAAACTGCTAGATCATGTGAAATATATTCTTTTCTTCTATAAAAGGGTTATAATTAGTCGAGCTGATATGTTACAACATAATGATAATAATAGCTTAAAGATAATGTCGTGCATAATGATGACCCAACCCAGTCACCGGTTACTCACAAATCGCACGAAACGCGACAGCATGGCTGTCACTTTCATGTCCCAGTCGTGCCGGGCTAGTGCAGCACGGCACTGTCTCCTACAAAATTAACTTAAATATTATTCGTCTACTGTGTCTACATGCAAGACTACTTCTAGGAGCGTTGTTATTTTAAATTTTGGCACGAAAACTTAATAGAATTTCAAGCCACAACTCTTAGAAGTTTCACGTTAAACCATTCTGTGTTCTGTGAGAGCTGCAATCCACTGACGCCATTGATTTCAGTGGACTTTCAATCCGACGGTGCTTGCTTTACCGTTTATAAACAACAAATGTTTACAACATTGAACTAAGTTAATTTAAGTAATGTTAAAAATAACTAATTTTCCTTGGAATTGAACGCGCTAAACTCAGGAAATACGAGTCCGAACTGAGAAATTCTTATTGTACTGAATGAAGAGTGTATAGGCAACGCGCCAAACTCAGGAAATACGAGTCCGAATTGAGAAATTCTTATTGTGATGAATGAAGAGTGTATAGACAACGCGCTAAACTTAGAAAATACGAGTCCGAATTGAGAAATTCTTATTGTGATGAATGAAGAGTGTATAGGCAACGCGCTAAACTTAGAAAATAGGAGTCCGAATTGAGAAATTCTTATTGTGCTGAATGAAGTATGTAATTTCATTTAAAATACATCTATAATAAAGTTTTAGGACGTGCATAAACCGGCGCAGGTACGTCTGGTACTGTGAAAACACAGGTTTATGGACTAGATGTGACCTGCGATATTTGGTAATGGCCGGGAAGGCTGCTACTGACTGCTATTAACATAAGCACAACAGTTTTATTGTATTGTTTCGTGACACATTATATAAATATGACACAATTTTATTGTGCATTATCTTTTATCTACATTGACTACCCTAGCTGATGGACATGATTATAATCATATAAACATATAGACCGATATACGCAAAAAGAGCTACAATATATCTTCACGCCAATTAAAGAATTGACGCCGCGCTATTCCATTGTTCCGCAATCTTAGATTAGTTATGTCCATATGTCCTTGGCTAAGCTAAGTAGTGCCATTCTTCCCATCATGGTTCAAGCCTTGCCATGGTGATGGGGCTTAGTAGCCTGGGGTAAACCCAGGCGAAGCCAATTGAACCTGCTGCTCTTTGTACACCTCTTATAAGTAGATGGAACTAAAGAACAGGAGGAGGGGGCGCTCTATGTACCCTTCTTATATGTAGCGAGGACAAAAGAGCAACAGAGGAGGCGCTTTCGCGCAAGTATACCTCACGCCGTTGAAGTCTCTGAAAGTTGGTGGGGTTTTTCTATGATGATGGACAACCCTGCTGTGAAGGAGGCGTCAATGCCTCAGGGGGCTGACAAGCTGTCGAGGTGCCCCGATGTTTTATCGTTCCGGGGCACCTCACCAATGGCGGCACTGATGGCATTCGCGGTGGTTCTTGTGGATATTCAGCACTATAATGTGCCGCGAGTCCCACACACCATTGGAACCCACCCCGGCTCGGTGAAGGCGCGTAACTGCATTTCCTCGCGTCAACATGAACACAGTGGTGCCATACCGTATTGCACACGATTTGGGCTGGCACTGGCGGGGTCGCAACACATCGGCTTAATGAGCTTGTTCGGAGTGGAATTCATCTCCGATTTCTCGTCAACTAAAATATAAAAAAAATGTCTAAGACTAGCATCCAGCTCCGGTTATTCTCAGACAAAGCGAGGCGGCTCGCTAGTAGACAATATAAAATAAGTTTATCTTTATGACACTCGCATAAGTCACACAGTGTACTTATTACATGCAAAATGAAAAGAGTCTTCCAACGCGAAGGCGCTTATCTTTTTATGCATCAAACTGCGAAGCCTCCCTCCATTTTTATTATTTAAGCCATCTTTATTACAGGAATTAAAATGTAAGTGTAGTACTCAGAGGCGCTCGTGAACTAGCAACGTCAGTATGATTTGTGGATGGTAAAAATTTAAACGAAGAGCTATTGGCTTTCTCGATAACAAAGTGGGTGTTTTCGAGGTGCGCTAGTTAAAGTTATAATGGAATTCGATCGCCTGCTAATGTCGCTTAGGGAACATTATTGCAACCAGTCAACTTTAGTGAAATCATCATCTCAATGTGAAACACTGTTCCCCTCTCACTTCCCCGCGCTTGCCTCGTGGGTCGGTACGTTGGCGCACTATACCAGAGCGTCGTCTGTACATCATACCTGAAAAGAATTCTCGAAATAAACTCTACGTGCTTTCCTACCTCTCCGTCTTGCTTCAAAATATTTTTATATTTCACTGCTATTTGTATTCATACATCCGTTTCCGTTTCGTGGATTTTCATCGAAACATTCTCAACCAACTTAAAATTGGTTGCGCTAGCAAATATCACGTTCTTTTAGTTTTTTATTATATAACCAGCAACCATTGCCTATTAATGTCTACCGACGCCCATGGACATCTGCATAATTGTACATAATATGTAGACAAGTTGTTCTCATTTCACTCCTTTATCCAATATACTCACGAACAGCACGAAAAGCGATAGTATAGCTATCACTTAGCGCCGGTATCATGTGAGTACGACGTTGCAGCCAAAAGGCAGCTATTTCTTTTATTTAATAGTATTGTACTTAATGATAGATGTGGCTAATGATAATGGCATGTTCAATATTGGCACATGTGTCGTAGAACAAATTGGCATATCAAGTGCAACCGGCTGGCCGTTACCACTAATTACCGCGAGAATCCACCGCGCACCTGATGCTGATTCTAACCCGGCCGTAATGGCTGCAGTATCGCTCCGGCCATTACGGCATTTATATGTGTGTATAAAATAGTTTATAGCAAGTTGTTATGCCAGTGCGCCTTTCGCGCTAGCTACGATTGCTCTCGCTCACTTAGTACCGGCTTGAATTCATGGTTGTGCACAGACGACACGACACGTCTGGGTAGTTAGGAGGAGATGGCGAAAAGCTCTGTTATTTCCCACCATAACTTATCTGCATAAAGTCTACGCAGACGTTTATGGGGGTCGGTAGCTAGCAAAAGGTAACTGCCTGTTCGACTCCGAATGTTTTGAAAATATACGTTTGAGTGTTCTAGTAGGCGAGGATGTTTGGGATTTAATTTATTGACTAGATACTAATCTTTTTGTGGAGCGTCGTCTGAAAGTATGTCCTCAATATTTTATCGCTTACTGTTGTCTAAATTTACGCAAATATTACAGTAAAACTACTTTTACGGATTTTATTGCTATTGACATATTTTTTAGATTATAGGGGAACAAACAAGCAGCAGATTTTTGATAACTACCGTCGCCAATAAATATCAGCATAATAGTTATGTAAATGCGTCGTCCTCCTTTCCTCTTCCTCCAATTGGCCAACGGCTATTCACAAACGACACGAAATGCGACAACGAAATTGTCACTTTAAGATGGTATCACGCCATCGCGAGGTAACTCCCCAGTCGTGCCGCCCCAATTCCAACATCAACATGGCACTGCCACTCTCACTCAAAGTGTGTACTCAATAATATATCCATAGATATCAGAAAGAAGGGACTCTATGATTATATCGTTTATTTATGTCTAGCTTGACGCAAGTGTTACGTTACCTTAAAAGTACTCCTTACTGCTGCTGACGCACCAAGTGGTCAACACATCCCGTGACGACAGCATGATGAAGTATCTGAAACGTTAGGTATGTTAAATAAGTAAATAAACCTGTATAAGATCCGTTTGTTTTATTTATTTCTCTTACCAATGTGAATTGGTTACGTTCGAAACGCGTAGGAGCAGATTTTAATATAAACAAATCTATATTTAATCATCAATAGATTGAACGGAGTTTCCGATCATGATTCGTAACTGATGATTAACAGAGGGGAAAAGGAGCAAACAGATTACTACACGCCAAGAATATTTCCTGAGCTAAAATTTTGAAAAAATATATTAAAATTTTGTATGTTAACTGGTGGATCCAAGTGCCTTTATTGCTCTTGTCCCTTATATCTTCACAACAAGTTAAAAGTAAATGCATTTATAAAGATTCTCAGGAATTAATGAATCACAAAAATAATCCTTGGCCCGTTTTATATCAATTACAAAAAAAACCCGAGCTCGTACAACTCACGGCCACTAGGTCAAAGTGAGTAAAAAGAGGACTTAAGCGAGGATTACCGCCCTTTGGGGCTTCTCGCAAATTGAACGAACATATCTCTTAGTAGGTGATATGCCGAAATATGAACGGAAAACCTTAGGGTCAAGACACATAGCCCAGCAATCGCTATCGCAACGCAATATGAATTACGCGTGAAAGATACACTTGTGTGTAAACATACAGAAGCCTTTTAATATCACTCATCGATCTTTAATGGTCTGGTCTAGTATTATATGAAAAATACGAGTTCCTTTAAATGAATTTGTGGATGTATGCCGCCTGCATTGTACGGTCCATTTTGACACAGACACACGTGACACGTGATACCATCGTCATAATGAAGAATTGTGAATTGATTTTTTAAATTATATAATGAAGCTAACCTGGGCATGACTGCTGTTATAATCAGAATATAATCTAACCTTTATTTTAAAATGGATTAAATGACAAAAAATTTACGACTGGCTGGCTCCGTTGGTAACGTCGCGGTTAGTCCGTGTGTTACACCAGAGGTCGCGGGATCGAATCCCGCCTAGGTCATTGATGTATAATAAAAAATCTTCAATATATTTCCGTTGTCTATTACCTGTAACACAAGTCCTTACAGTGTTACTAGACCAACTTGGTGTGATAATTCCAAAGGTATTAATTACTATTATTACAAAAGTAGGCCAAATTTCATAAAAATCAGTTCAATAGTTTCGGTGTCCACCACGGACCGTGATATGATATTTGTTTATACTTATTTGATAATTGATGCGGAGATGATGAGTGAGAGGATGCGCAACATTGATTTACGTTACGATATATCGTGTTCAGTATTTATCTCAATTTATAATACTATCTGCAACTGTTCTTTTTTCAATAAATTCGTAGTAACACGAAAAGTAGTATTATTAATTAGTTCTTATATCTGGGATATTATAAATGATCACTTTTTGATAATATATTTTGTTTTTCCGGGAAAGAGTCGCTAACATGATGTACACTGCTCCCTATGGGCTTTACCAACACATTAACTTTTACGTAGCGTACGTACCTAAATGGATTTTTATACATTTTATTCGATTTATCTTTTGTCATCACAAGCGTGGACTGTATTTTTTATAACTTACTAGCTGTTGCCATCTTATTTGTTATACATGATACCGCCGTAAAGTTACCATTGCTGCCTTCGTTTCGTGTAGCCGTTGGCCCATTGGAGGGGTGGAGAAGAAGAGAGAAAACTATTCGCGGGACATCAATAATGCCGATGTCGGTAGGGGCGTCGGTAATCGTTAGAAGCCTCCAAAGTTGCCCCCCTTACTATATTAATATCTTTTGTAAATGGTTATTAATTTTGTTTCTTTAATTCGACTTGCTGTGCTTAATCGCATCCGGTGTCCGTGCGGATTGTGTCGCAGATTACTTAATAGTGCGTATAATAATAGTGTTTGTATGACTTTGCTTTATAGAACACAAATTGTCTAGGCAGTCCTTAATGCTCATTATACACGTATTCACATAAACCATATTATGTCCACGAAAGCTTTCTATATTAATATTATAAAGTGGAACATGTTATTGTTTGTTTGCATTGAATGGACTCCAAAACAACTGGACTGATTTAAAAAAATAATTAGATTTTTACATTATCTTTGAGAAACATAATCTATTTAACACTTTCTAAAACTTTACAGTTTTTTTTTATCATTATGAAAACTTCGGTAATGTACACCAAAGGTGTGAAATTAATATCAAAGTAAATCCTTATAAGTTGCCGACATTATTGACTAGCTCTCCTGACAGACGTTCTCTCATAAATTGAACTTGTTGTCATGGTAACGTATTACACGTTACAGGGCCGAAAATAACGTTTCTTTCTTTTTATTTGAATGATTTTACATGCCATACCATATATTGTAAAATATTCGCGCGCAGCCCATACAGACTCCCAGTTATAAAATTACTTAAAGTTTTCAAAATTTCCGATCCCATTACAAGTTTGTATGAGGTGCAGTATCCCAAATTCAATTTTCAACTCTGCGAGAGCACACGGGTCGCTAATACTTCATTTGCTTCCGGAAGTGTCGGGTCCGGAATAGTGCAACGCTCCGGATCGCCAGGGCGCTACAAATTGGGAAATCAAAAGGGAAGCTCTATTTCGAGCTGCCCCGTGAATCGTTAATTAATATTTAACAGCCACTAAATGGTACTTCCTGGTATTATGTGGTTACTCTGATATTTGTTAACATATCCGGTAGCAGGTAATTGCTATATTTTGAAATGATAGAGGTCATTTTGTAAAGGATTTCTGATTGCTTAGGGACAGGGAAGCATCCAACAAGGTATTTTTATGCAAATCACAAGGGTATAAAACAAATTCAGCAAGTCTTTGATTAACGTGCTTGCCTTGTCTGGAATGTTAATAAGTAACATATTCCATACTTACTAACACAATAACTTTGGTATTTAAATATTTGTGTATTATGAGGATTCGACAAAAGTCTTTTTTTGTAATTGGTATAGCATTGCGATGAATCGTGCGCGTTTTAATAATTATTGTGTTTGACTCTTTCAGTCCATAATAAGTACATTATTATAATGTAACCTGTGAACTGGGTTTTTTGAATTAAAACTTCAATACGCACGCTTGACTTGGAGAGTAAACTGTTGAATGTGTGAGAGCGTGACGGAAAGCAGGCCAACGGAAGTCTAGAAGTAGATTATAAGTTAGTGAAGATAAGAAGAGAGGTTACGTTTCGTATATAACTAGCGGCAAGAGCAGGGTGAGAGCACACGTTTCCTTTCTCTCTTCCTCTTATAGCCATTGTAAGAAATAAATTTAAATGTACATTTTTTTAAGAATTAGTCATTTTTATAAAGTTTTGTTATATTATCGTATGTGTATGTGTATGCACACATTTAAAAAGAAATTGTTTATTATATTCTTTTTAATGCGATAAATAAAATAAAATGCATGTAGAAGCTGCACACTAAAATAATAAAAATACTTAATATTGGTTGTATAAAAGTTTATTGTTGTGACAGTTAGCGAATCGACACAGAATGCGTATTCACCATAGAACATTAATCCACGTCGGGTAACAAAGCAGACGTCGTACAAAAGAACACATGGCCATCGGAAAACTGATGCGTCAACTGCTTAGTCCATTTAAAACTAAACGTCAGATTTCGTATATTTCTACCGACGTCGGCGTCAGATACATACGCTTTTACTAACTGCTTATCCAAATGAAAAGTAGGAGGTTAATGTTTTTTATTAGAGTTTGTAGGTGCGTATGCTCCTACGGGCTGAATGGCTTGACGGATTTTCACTTATTGGGTATGGTTAGATTGGACTCGATAACGCGATTGCTAAGATGTACATTATAAAATAAGTTACACTTTTTGGGAGCAAATTCGTGAAGTTCATTTTTTCTTATCTTACATATCAAAATGGGGCATCAAAATGTAGAGCTATAAATAACGGTTCAAAAGTTTTTAATTAACAGAAACAAAAAAAAATATTTTAATAAATATTAAAAGAACAAAGAACCGGACTGCCAATTGTAATTTTTTTTCAAGCCCTTAAAAAACATCGTATGGAAAAAAATACGAAGTGAAATATTGCCGCTCGGGGTAACGCTTTACGCTTCACCGCACTTACATCGCGTATGTCTCACGGTGGTGATGGCACATGGTTCTGAAGTAAAAAGTCCGATCACTTCAGAGCCATGTGCGTTGTTAAACTAAACTCCAGACGCAGAGCTGACGTAACAACTTATTTTTTTGTCGTGTGGGGTTTAGTAGCACCTAGTGATACTATAATTCCGTGTGCGGCTTTGAATTTTGTATACCATGGTCCACTTATGTTAACTTGTCAATTAGTTAATATATTAATTGAACAATTGAGGTATCTGTTTGGACGTTAAGATACACGCAGATAATAAATGCCGTGACATTGCAGACGATTTAGGTCCATTAAATAAAAAGTTATTCTCAAATAATACCAGGTACGAAGCTTGAAGTGACGACTGCGCTGTTTCGAATGGTGAGTGAGAGTTTCAATGCGAGAAAATCAACACACAATTGCACTAAGAAACTGAACTTCGTCGGATATGTCTTGTCCAAAATTGGCACATTTTACACACTGCACGAAATTCGACAGCATGGATGTCACTTTACATCAGTATTATGTGAGTGATAATACATAGGAATATGTAATTATGTGAGTGATAATACATAGGAATATGTAATTAATATTATCGAAGCCGTTGTCAAGAGTCTTCGTGACCAGCGTCAGCGTATGAAAAAAGTAATTTATATATATTTTATAAATATAAGAGCAAAATTATAAATATAAGAAAAATGTGGAGGAAGAAAGAGAAATGAAGAAAGGAGAAAAGTGCAAGGATCGTGACATATTTATGGAATTCTCACTACCTTTCGGGAACTGGATTGAAGATGTATTGTTGTCATTTATCTCTAATTTGTTAAAAATATTACAAGTAAGTTTATGAAAAGATCCGATTGCATTGAATTTTTATTGTAAATACGAAAAGACTAACACAGATTGGAAGCATATTTCCAATTTACGAAATAGGAACATCGATAATTTCCCGAGAGACGGCAGTGCCTGCTTGCAATTTACAGCGGGGATTCAACCTCAACTTCCACTACCAACCGTACCTGTGTTTAAACTCGAGCCTATGACTTCTAC
>JAFELO010002680.1:246509-260357 GCA_017140195.1 Eumaeus atala
TTAAAAGCAAAAAAGTCATTAGGCACCACAAAACTCAAACTCCTAGTGGCGTAGCCTCAGTGTGGCCTTGGGTGAACACAGACACCTTGAGTGAAGCTAATTTAACCGAGGTTAAGCTCGATGTTGTATAAGGAGAGTGGACTAGAGAGCAGGAAGAGGAGCGCTATTGTGCACGGAGAAAGGAGCGAGGATGGGAAGCGACTTAAAATTAATTATTTTATTTGGGAATTATTAAACATAGCTTTCCATAACAAATCTAAAATAATTAAATATATCTCGTTACCTTTATCGACGGTGAGTTGAGAGCTGCAACCGTCTTGTCGTGCTAAACGTGATAATCTCAAACGTGATGAATCAGCAGCCAATAAATAAGCTGTATCGTTTACTGCTTTAATACTTTGTTCGAAAGGACTCGTAATTCTTTAAATCGCCATCATCAGCCTGAATCGCTACACTATCTCATTAAAACTTTGTTCTATCCTTTCATGTATATCATAAAATTAAAATATTCGTGATTTTTTTTATTGAAACACAAATGTAACATCAGAACAGATAACCTCCAAGTCGACGGTCCATGTACATTACACAATACACAAGAGTTATATCTACATATAGTTATATCTACATAAAATTACTTTATAGCACTTAATAGGTATTTCAATACGTAGAAACATTTTAAGTAAGAACGTTTTTCTCTAATTCATCCTGCACTTCTAATACATCATGAGTTTCGGCAGGTTGTGACAAGAAGTCATTATCTGCGAGCATGTTTATCAAACGAATATTAAATATACTATAAGGTTATAGTTGTCTGACTTTGTTCCCGAGTATTCTCAAAATATAATCTCTTAAAATATTGTATTAAAGTAAAAAACCGTAACATATAACAAATAGGAATTTCCTACTACTATAGAGAAAACTAGCTCTTCACTCCATTTAGTGAGTGCCGACAGAAGTGAAAACTTGGAGCAATTAGGTGAGTATTTTTACGTCCCGAAAAGTGTCCAACGCCCCTAACTAAATGATGTGATTATTGTATCAATACGTAATTGGTTCCCATTCAATATAATGAAATAATCCTTAAATCTGTACCCTACATAGACTAATTTAAATGAAGGCCAATAGACAGTAAGTAATGAATGCCATCAGAGTTACATTATCTATCAGCCGGGCTCAGTTCGCTGCTATCAGCCGCCTACACCTGGTCGCCTGGTGGCCTGACCACCTGGGTATCTAATTAAGACGAACGATTAACAGGCATAACTCGCTACCCCTCTTCGACTTTCTTTTGTTTATCACCTCTTTTCCCAATATTGATGAGCTTTACAGGGGTTGATTAAATTTAGACATCTTTTGAATTGATCATCATTACTTATTTCAGTTGTTGAAATGTTTATTTTGCTACTTCAGAAGCACTGTTCACCTGACGACGTTCTGTGTTGCCAGACCGCTCTTTACGTTTCTTTGGCTAATTATAAAATCTGAAATCATGGAAGTACTCTACAAATATTATGGTTATCGTCAAATAGGGTGGTATTAAAGGAGGAGACCGCGTCTAGGAAAACGAAGTGTTGGTCAACCGTTCACCAGGTGGGAAGACGATTTCCGTGCAGTAGGCGGTCCGGGATGGATGCGAGTAGTAGCATATCGGTCGTCTTGGCGTGCATTAAGAGAGGCCTGTGTCGAGCAGTGGGCCGATAAGGGCTGAAAACGATGATGATGATGATGAGGGTGGCACAGGTTATTGGTGTTATATTTATCAAGTAAACTTTTAACATTATCAGACACGATTCAAAAAAATTTTAGGTAACATATATATTATTCTCTGTGAAACAAATTTAAAAATGTTTTAATACATGTGTGTGTGAGCTTGCGTGCGTGCGTGCGTGCGGGCGCGAGTGCGCGCGTGCGCGCGTGCTCGCGTGCGTGTTACCTGGTGACACAGGAGTAGCTGTGGTGGGAATGAACCAAGATCGTTAAAGAATATACTTAAATATTATATTATATGAGTATTTAAGAAACGAGTGTAAGTATTTGCTAAATTTAAATCATACTATACCTACAAAATGAAACATTTTAGGTGTGATATAATAAAGGCACGGTTCCTAATAAAAACTAACACCTAACCGAATGAACACTGCGCTAAACGCAGTGTTCATTCTGATCTGTGTTCTTCAATATAACTGTAAAACCGGCCAAGTGCGAATCAGACTAAGGCAGGAAGGGTTCCGTAACATCATTTATAAAAACTACAAAAAACACGTTTATTTTTGTAGTTTTTATAGTGTTAAGGATGCTCCCATGTACCCCTGTACATGGAAGCCACCTTAAATAATTTTCTTGCAGTAAGGACAACACATCTTCTGGGAAAATTCGTTGACAGATGTTGATTTGAGCCTGTTGACAGACCAACAGACAGACATCCACCGGAGTTCTAGCAATGGGGTCCCGTTTTTTCCCTTTGGATGTGGAATTGTAAATACAGACTGATAAAACAAAACCTATAAAAGTGTACACACTTTCGTAAAGCGTTACCTCGTTGATCGAATAACACTCGAATGACATTATATCGGATGAGTTTCGAGATCGATGTCCACGAAGCCGTTATAAAAGTCATCCGCTCAAAATGCACTCTGCTGCAGCGATATTCACAATCGTTGATTAAAGTTGTAATGTTACTTATCGAGGGCGGCCTTTCATCCCGCGACTTGCGAATTTCTACTATTGTTTTCCGAACGGAATATACGTATCGGCATGAATATAAAGTTGTTGTGTGACGTGCTTCCCTTATTTTGTTCGCTGATTGTTAGGCTTGTCTTTATTACTGTAATCTTTACAGATTACTTTCATAAAGCAGAGTAATCGAAATAAACATATAATTAATGAAACTAGTGATCACTCACTGGTTTTCATCAGAATCCAATCATAAAAATAAAACCTTTTACTAAAAAAATATTAAATGTCAAATTGTAAGGGGTGATTGATAAGTATCCGAAAGAACGAAGAAAAATAAATTGAATTTTTCTTTTTTCAACGTAGTTTCCTTCTACCAAGAGGTTTTTATTTCAGCGCTTCTCCAATGCCGTCACACCAGTTTGATAAAATGTTTTTTTCTAACCCCTCGAAATACTCTTCTACGGCGACAATGACTTCATCATTTGATCAGAATCTTCGGCCACCTAACCCTTTTTTGAGATTCCGGAATAAGTGGAAGCCGCACGGGGCCAGATCTGGGGAATAGGGCGGATGCGGTAGCAATCCGAACCGCAATTCATGGAGTTTGGCGTGACTTACCAACCCTTGACGAGTGCACAGATGCATTGTCGTGGTAGAATAAAACTTTCTGTTTGGCTGAATGAGGCAGTTTATTTCTAATTTCTTCACTAAACTTTTGCAGCAAGCTTGCATAATACTCTCCATTTATTATTATTTGTGCAGCAAGCTTGCATAATACTCTCCATTTATTATTATTTGTGCAGCAAGCTTGCATAATACTCTCAATTTATTATTATTTTGCAGTAAGCATGCATAATACTCTCCATTTATTATTATTTGTACAGCAAGCTTGCATAATACTCACCATTTATTATTATTCGTGCAGCAAGCTTGCATAATACTCTCCATTTATTATTATTTGTGCAGCAAGCTTGCATAATACTCTCCATTTATTATTATTTGTGCCGCAAGCTTGCATAATACTCTCCATTTATTATTATTCCTCTTTGCAATGATCCACTAAAATAATCCCTCGAGCATCCCAAAAAGCAGTCGCCATCAATTTGCCGGCCGACAAAACAATTTTTGCTTTCTTCGGCGCAGGTTTTCCGCTCTCAGTCTACTGCTTAGTTCTTCTTTTGTTTCAGGTGTATAATGATGTATCCATGTTTCATCAACTGTCACATAACGCCGCAAAAACTCGTTGATACTAACGAACGCTTAAACAGCGCCAAACACTCCGACGAATCGTCCACTCGAATGCGGCACCCATCGCGAGCAAAGCTTTTTCATTAGGAACTGTTGGTGCAAAATGTTAAAAACGCGTTCAGAAGAAATTCTTACCATCTCTGGTATCTGCCGCAACTTTAAGCGCCGATCATTCAAAACGATTTTTTGAATATTTTTGATCATGCCCGGTTACGTGACTTCATTTGGACGGCCAGACGCGTAGGCGTCTTCGCAGCTCTGTCTCCTACGTTTTAAATCAGTTATCCAGGTGTGAATTATACACAATACAGGAGCAATATTACCTAAAACACTGTCTAGCTTGACTTTAATCTGGGTTGCTGTTTTCCCTTTTAAAACGTAAAACTTTATCACCGCACAAATTTCGGTTCTTTCCATTGTTGAGAAAATTTACAGCAGAGAAAGTTCTAGGTCCCCTCACACAAATTCTAACAGTTCGAATAAATTTAAATTTGGCGTTCTGTTTTCGAAGAGATGATAGAATATATTGTAATAAATTTTGTTTGCCTATATTTTTTTAAGTTCGCCGTTTCGGCCAGTTATCAATCAGCCTGGTACTGATGTCTTAAGTTTACGAGAATATTAGTCATTACAATAAAACTAATTTTACGGATTTTATTGCGGTTTATTAAATTATTTATGTAGCCCGACGTTTCAGAAGCTTTACATCAACCATGGTCACGGGTGGACAACCTTTGACAGTTGACATTTCCAAAACGTGTCTCAGTCAATTGAATACACATATGCACGCTGATTCATTTCCTCTATATAATCTTCAACGGTACAAAATTGTAAATTACTCTATATATATATATTTATAATACAGGGGGCAGTCGAGCGGTGGGAGCCTTTGCATGACTACCGACTATCCATGAATATCCGCATAATTACAATACCGATGTGTTGCCCTCTTTTCCTCCTACTCTATAAATAACTCATTAACATATGTAGATAGATATAGATATACTTTTTTCACCTCCCTGAGGTGACAAGTACAATCAAAAATAAGTTTTTTTATTTTGGCAGGCTATTTTTAAAATCATAATCCAACATTACAACAATAGATGTGTATATAATACATAACACATATGTATCCGTGTGTATATAGAGAGGCGTTACGTGCACAGCGCGGTTCCTATGTCTATTCAGACGAGATCACAAATAGATACTGTGGCGTACATTATCTTTCTGACCTACTTACATCTACAAGCCGATTTCTTAGCTTGATATAGTTTTACATTGATAATGATTTTTTTTTAAGTTTTGAAAAAAAAAATAAAAACGAAGGTAAATTGTTATCAACTGTAAAGAAAGTAAGGTGTGTTTATAGTATAAGGGAGACCTTTTGCCTGTCGACGCCGATAGACATTCGCAATATTGCCATGCATATGCATCGCATCTGCGGTGCCCTCCTTCCCTCATTCCCTCTATGATTTTATTAGTACCCTATCGTAAGTGATCACTTGGAGTGCCATGCTACATGCATTGCAGCCGGATTCGGCCTGCTGGACCGGGGGGTGGGCTTACCTTACTTACGTTGAAATGACACCGCCATGTCTATGGCATATTACCTCGGTAGTCATTCGTTGTCAAAAGGTCCTTTAAGCTATAAAAAACGGAAGAAAATGTTACATTGCTCCAATACAACGAACGTGTCTTTTTAACCATTTTGGACTTTTTTATAGTACGGAACGGACTTGAACTTATCCATTTTTTCTAAAACGCCGTAACATTTTTTTGTGTTGAATCCCAGATTGTACGCCTTGTTCCAACAGTCAGATTTATGGTCTCGTATTCAAAGCTCGACATGTTTTACCGCCATTCGATGAATTCACAAGCAAATGAATTTTAATTAGTATTTAGTGTGCTTCGTGACAATAAACAAATCTGGTGATAAGAAACCGGATCGGACTACCGGAATGGTACTATACGTACATATTTTACGTGTTTTTTTATATTACAGGTGGATTACTGAGGAGTCGGGAGTCTACTAATGACTCCCAGATGATGATTCAGATGCGCTGTCCTCCTCTATTTCTTCCCTCCATTAGGCCACCTGATACTTACAAACCGCACGGAACGCGATAACCAAGTTATCTGTTTATTCGGTATCGTGTGAGCAAGAGACATCTGTAGTCATAATATGAAGCCGAAAATGTTGTTTTTTTTTTTAAAGAATAGAGGGGCAAACGAGCAATCAAAGCATTTTTACGACTACCGACGCCCATGAACATCCACATAATTACTATGCCGATGCGTTTCCTTCCTTCGTTCGGTGTGCAAGTAACCAGTGGCCTATTGGATGTGACGTGTGATGGTGGGCAACACTTCTACATAATAATTATGTCTATTGGTGTCGATAGTCATCAGAATTCCGTCTACTGGTTTCCTTTATACTGTGAGCCCCCTTTTTTTTGTTATAGCCACTCCCGTACAACCCGTAGACCCCATAGCAACTACCCTGAGTGGAATTCAACTTACACAAGAGGTCCACAGCATCTAGATAATCCCCAAACCCATTTACTCATGACACTGAAAACACATACCACATACTCGTGATATGTGATAGCTTACATCAAAATACTTTCACAAATAAAAAACCCAGCAGACTCTAACCTTGACTTGGTGACGTGCGCTTGGCACAACATTTGCCGTCATTTTTACTAGACTCCAGTCGGGTCCGTCCGTCGTAACTTAATTTGCGCTGACATGTTGCCGAAAGTGTTCCGCGGCAGTTGGCTCGCAGCCACCATCATTCCGGAACGCCAAAGTTCACGTTAAATCACAAATTTTCGACGCATAATTTATGGCCCGACCTTATGGATACTGTTACGTTGTTGTTAAATAGCGCAGTAGTTTCCTGGGTATTTTATAGCATCTATGTTACGCTATATGCTAACCGGGGAGGTGCGTCTCTCTCGTTTAGAACCCGCGTGAAGTACTGGTTACAAGTTATGTGGGGGCTGTAAAAGAGAACAAGAGAAAAGATGACGCCTTACAGAAAAATGGAAGAGCGCGAACGACCGCTCTTAGAAGTATATCATCCCCGATAGTAATGAATAACTTATATTCCACAACAACAACACATCTTCACGCCAAATCAACACGAGTCAAAATTATTTGTATTCTTACCAGCGACCTTCTCCGGTTTAAGCCTTGAATAACTCGGACCGGATTGTTACAATGATACACCTTCTCCGAAATCTACTCATTGGTAAAACCATATAATAATTCGTTCAGAGGACTTAGAGAAAGTCATTTACATACAGACAAACAGATTTATGGGACATCGTTTTATGATATAGTATGTACTGTTTTAACGAATATAAATGTTTTTACCGAATACGTCATTAGAATATTTTTCAAATGTATGTTTGTATATTTATATGTTCCTTGCTGCATGTTACATGTAAGAAATGTCGTTAAGTTCGCCTTCATAACGCGAGTTTATTTCTCTATTTAATGTTATGTAATTATTCCAACTGTGTTTTGATGATACATTTCATTACATTATTATCTAAAAGTAACTTAACCTAACTTGTACCCGAACTCATATGAATTCACACCTGACCACACATAAAATGAAAGTAATACCGGTCGTAAGTACGTTAAATCCGTAAAGTTAAATCTTATTTCGCGACTACACGTAATACATAACAGTACAGGGGACATCAGTAATAGATTTATATATATAACGAAATACGCTAAAGAAACAGTTGTGGCTTTCGGTAACGTGACACTAATGCGAAAATTCCGAGCGTCAACAAAAAGTAGCGATATTTGTCATTAGCGACGTTGTCCCCCGCTAAGTAAATCAGCGCCTAACCAGCGTTAATATCAAGGTTTATAGATTACTAACAGAGGCCACTTTGGGCTCGTTTATTTTTAAATTTATTTCATAATCGCCCGATTTTGTTTTGTTTTTTGGGATAAAATAACATATGTGTCTTCGTCGTGTATGAAAGAAAAAAATGTCAACAATTACGTAAGGATCTTTGTCCTACTGGACGACCTTTATACATAATTATCATCATTTTAGTGATTTCTTCGGAGAAATTAAAAATTAAATAAAATTACTTCATAAATTAAAATAATGAATAAATATTTATTTAGTTTTTTTATAATATTGATTAAAAGGCAATCGCAGAACAATTCCGTATTGACAACATTTCATAGATCAAATAAAATATATTTTTGCGGGTATTCCGCACTATAATGTGCCGCGAGCCCCACACACCACTGGACACCACCCAGGGCCAGTGAAGGCGCGTGAATGCGTTTCCCCGCGTAAGCAAAATATTTAGATATACAGGTGGTAGATTTAATTGATGACATTCAAAAGTAATTTATAATTTTTTTTTGTATAAGAAATATTTTCATTTCATTCCATTCCCAACATATTTAAGGAAATCCCTTCTTTTGACTTGTAAAATATTATGTACCTAATAATCGACAAAAACAACAGCAATAATTCACTCTAGATTTCTTTTATGATTGTTAAAAAAATAATTAAACGAACATTTGGTATTATGTGATTTTCAACGAATCGCAGGACACGACCAGAAAGAACTTCATTGTTCTCGTCAGCAATCACGTTATTAATATAATTTTAATTTTCAGCGTTATTTTAACTTCAGCACGAGTATAATTACTACGAAATATTGGGGCTATTAATGTCTGAAATGCCGTGGGTAAAAGAAAAGGCTGCGTTGGACATTTGTAACATTGAAACTGGTATGCGTCAACACCGCGACTGTTCGTGTCAGAACTTACGACTCAACACGCCAACGTCATTCTCGCTACGCCACTGGGAAATGAACTTGTGCAATAAAAAATGTTTCTTCAAGACGTATTGTACTAATGTTATTTAGGCGATAGTTTGGCGATACACACACATTTTTCCATTAATATGTTTTACGTTTTTTTACCATTTTACTCATCTTTTGTAATAATGAAATTTTGCACAGATATAGGTAACAAATTGAAGTGTTAAAAAGGAACGTTTCTACGTTCCTTTTTAACATTTCACACAAAAAGTATGGCTCTTTTGAAAATGATTTAAAGTATGTACAACCTCGGTGCACGGCTAGTATGTTGTACTATCCGTAACTTAACGTTTCACATTCCTCTTCCTAAAACATTTTACAATTATGAGATTCAGATCTATTCTAATAAAATGAAACAAATATTTTTTGTATACATGTTTGGAGCCTTATTTATTGTGTGAAGAATATATCGCCTCTGTGGTGTAACGATGCAGGTGTCGCCCGTTAAGACCGTTATCCGCGTGGGGTCCTGGTTTCGATCGCCAGGTCGGGCAAGGTTATTAAATGTTTCTCAGATTATTCCGAGCGTGCTTTACATTGTCCGGGATTGGTACGTGCCCCAAGTTGCCATAGGCTTGCCACCTATAACGTCATGGTCCTCAGTACCATGGCTAATCGTGGGTGTGTTAGTATATCTACTGGACTTACGAGTTGTGGATGTACTAGCACACCGCTGCCTACATCTTCAGGGATAACAGACGTAAAGTTACTTTTTTTAAGAATATATATTTTATAGAAATTGATTATATACTTAGTTTACTTTTAAAATCATAAAGTACTTAGCTCCTTTCTAGAGATAAAAAAGGCCAAAACGAAGTCATAGTTTTGAGTTTATACTTTTTGAATACTCGTAGTTCATTAATGGCTACTTATGTCTATATCCGTTTCAGCGCCCGTTTGAATACATATTCAAGGAGTCAAACCCAGTATTTATTGCTATTGCTTCCTATAACTAGTTGTAGCACATCGACCATTAAATCCTATATATCTTCCCCAAAAATTTCACTTTGAAATACAAAAGTACTATCCGTATATTAGTAGTATCATATATCAATTAGTTATAACAAAGTTTGGCTACGGAATATTTAAATACAGAACGTAGAGAGAGATCTTATACGGCCTCGAATACACTCTTTCTTAGATTATACAAACATAACTATCTGCCTCAATACTCTTGACTATCCTCTATATTATGAGAATAACTGTTTGTTAATGTTATTAGTAGACTAAATTTATAATGTGAAATTATAAATAATATAGCCAACTTTGCATACCTTGTCCTGTATTCCATATTTCTAAGATTTACATGCGACGGAGGACATTTCAAAATGTTTCAATAATTTATATTTGAAAATGGAAGCCCAGGAACATAATGAATAATATATGTAATATATAGTGTAAGTGTGTCTAGAGTAAAGAAGAAGAACATTAATAAAGAGGCCTTAAAGTGTAAGGTTGGCTTTTAACTTGTTATATAGAAACAGCTAGCGCCCCATTTTGAACCTTTCAGCCTACTTTACATTAAGATGTAGAGTTGGCGACTAGGTCACTAGACTGGCTGCCGACGTCACACGACTGTTCGTACATGAATATAGCGTCATTGTTCCAAATAAAAGCATCGCTATTGTGAGCTTAGAATAATTAATTTAGTACATTTATATATGATAGATTCATATCAATATTTATGTCGGAATATAGGATCAATTTTGAGACAATATCCGAGCGAAGGATAACACGGTCGCAGCCTCAATTAAGTTACATATATTGGGCACTACATTACCGTTACCGTAAGCTAAAATTATGTTACTAATATCTGATGATGAACTGATAATTAATATTTGTTATTATGTTCTAACATAATTCTAAGTGAGTTGATTACATTTTATGCATTTTTTTTTCAGGCGATATTTAAGTTCTTGACAATGTTGTAATTTGACAGAGACTGAGGGACACCAAATTGTTAAATGTAATTGTAGCAGATACATATTAATCACCACCATACGGACGGCCGCTATTGTAATTGTAGCAGATACATATTAATTACCACCATACGGACGGCCGCTATTGTAATTGTAGCAGATACATATGAATCACCACCATACGGACGGCCGCTATTGTAATTGTAGCAGATACATATTAATCACCACCATACGGACGGCCGCTATTGTAATTGTAGCAGATACATATTAATCACCATCATACGGACGGCCGCTATTGTAATTGTAGCAGATACATATTAATCACCACCATACGGACGGCCGCTATTGTAATTGTAGCAGATACATATTAATCACCACCATACGGACGGCCGCTATCTTCCACTGCTGAAGATTTAATGAACGACAATTTGGATGATCCTACATTGTCTTGATCGTTATGAAATTTCGATAATGTAAACAAACTTGTGAAAAAAATATCCAAGTAAAACCTTATTTCGCTGCAGTAGTTATTGACAACAAGCTGTCCCGATAGTCGTTAGTCTGTCATAAATTTATAATTTTTATACTTGACGTAAATTTCACGACGATATATGTCGTGAAATCTACGCTCCAAGCTGGGTGCGTCCCATGCTAGTAGATAATATTTATGTTTGATTTTAGCTATCGTAGACTTCTAATTCTTATTTATATCAAAGTATTAGCTATTAGAGCCTTTTAATGATATTTTACTGCAAGTCAGCTAAAAAACTTTCGACTGGTCTATATTGCAAAAACTTTCCCATAAAATTCGATACTCACATTTTAATTTTATTTCCCAAATAACTGGATTATTCAATAAGAATATTAATATCGCAAAGGACAGTATGAGCTTGGTTACAATGATATTGCCCAAATTCTAAACATTACTTTTTCTTGGTAACGAATTATCCTTGAATCGTTTATAAATCGTATACGAGAAGTTGATTTTATCATTAGCATGGACAAATGCTTGCATAATTTAATCAATTGGAACGAATAAGCACTCAACTTTATGCGTCCACTAGCTATACCGTCTAATGCTGTCGCATTGCCCTTAACCCGTCCGTGATAATCCTATTTCATAGCGAGTGTTATGGTTCTGAATGCCAAGGAAATGCGGCCCTGTCTAATGCCGATCCATATGTTCCGCGTAGTATTATGAAATGTACTTCTTTGTGTACACATAAATGGACAAACGAGAAAGCGACGTAGGGAAAGGGACATCTGACGTTTTTATTGTTTTGTTCGAAAGACAAACATATAATTTCCTCTTTAAACGTCAAAAATTGAATCTACCACCGATCTTACCCTGAACTGACAAGTACCAGCGAAACAAACTCAGCGGGCCTTGACAATCCGTTGCAATATAACATGGCACTATTTCTTACTGAAAATCAAGACCTTCTCGATGAAGTAAGGGGTTTGTATCCGCTTTGATGCATGTACGAGTTGGCATACTTCCACACAACGCCATAGTTAGCACAATACCTTAAAATAGCTCAAGTTAGGTTTTAAACGTTCGTTTAGCCCTCTTCTTAGACACGTTAGGGAGCAAATGTTTTTTAGTATTAATTTTTTTGCCGTAGTGTTTTTGATAACTGACTGAAAGCATGAACATCATAAACATGGAACGATATAGATACCATTAACTATGATTTTTAAATGTTTATGAGTACGAACTTACGCTAACTGCAGCAGTCAATTGCTACTGACACTGCTTTTTTGTCTTTTTTTGCTAGTACTATGTTATTGAAGGGAGTAAGTGAAACAAATTGAAGACTCGTTTTCATTATAAGTCTATAAGTGTAACTAATTTCAAATCCAAATGTTTGTAAAACGTAAGAAAGAAATGAGAACGTCTAAGTATTTCAGACATTGATTTGAAAATACACAAGATACACAATTTCATACTTAATTGTCTCTTAACTGTATATTCTAAAGCACCCGTGATTATATAAGTAGATAGTTTTTTGCATAAGTCGTTTTTATAAAGCAGATTTATATTTTAAAAAGTGCATAATTTAAATAACTTTTTTGCAATCTTACGCGTATGATTTTAAGTTGTTTTCACAACGTGTATAATTTGACATGTGCTCACCTGTTATACGGACGATTTTGAGACGCCGACAGTGTATCTTGGTATTTTTGTAAATCAATGATTTCGGAGCGTAATTTGGATATTCTGCAGGAGTATGAATTAGATACAAGGATATTTAATTCCTGAGAAACAAACTGAGGAAAGAAAACCAGAAGAGTGCAAATGAACTGAAGTTTAAATTTGGAAAAAGATTTCGATTACGCCATTCACCCGCCAAATGAGCAGTCAAAACTCTAAGGTGACTCTAACTTAACCTAATCTACACCCATAAACATATGTTTATGGGTGTAGATTAGGTTAGTAGCCACATTAGACCACAAAATTCTCACAAGCAGCACGAAGAGCAACTGGAATGGCTATTATTTACGGCGTAATTTAAACACGAAGCTCTATTCCACAACTAACAAAATAACTAAGAAGAGAGAGTTGTAATAGTTCTTTTAGATAGTTGGAGGCCATTGTAGATCGAGGCATTAGGACAGGTGGCGATGCGGTACTGAGTACATAGCCAAAACAAATAGAACTTAAATTGCAGTGCAACACAGCAGCTGCTAAATTATTAATGGGTTTTAGAGTATTCTTCTATGAAACTTTGGTGTTGTAGACTGTACTTCAAGTGGTCAAACTTTTTGCTTACAACAAATAAGCACTAGAATTTTTTTATAAAAGCATAAAATGCGGTTACTCGATAATTTTTTGATCAGCACCTTTATTTTGATAAATAGATAGTAGTAGTGCCATGCTGTATAGTAGTAGTGCTATGCTGTATAGTAGTAGTGCCATGCTGTATAGTAGTAGTGCCATGCTGTATAGTAGTAGTGCCATGCTGTATAGCAGGATGCAGTGTCTGTCATGCACTATCCGTGGCACTATCTCCTTCTATGCGACGGTATTGGACCGGCACGACCGGGGAGGTACCTCTCGCACACATACTACCGCCGTAAAATGACATCTTCAGTGTCGCATTTCGTGTGGTTTGTGAGTAGCCGGTGGGCGATTGGGG
>JAFELO010002694.1:0-26526 GCA_017140195.1 Eumaeus atala
CTTAGAGCAAGGTAAAGATTGGTGCCGAAATTAGTATTAGTGCTAGCCCTGTTAATACGCTATAGATCCTAATGGATGCCTTAGAGCAAGGTAAAGATTGGTGCCGAAATTAGTATTAGTGCTAGCCCTGTTGAATACGCTATAGATCCTAATGGATGCCTTACAGCAAGGTAAAGATCGGTGCCGAAATTAGTATTAGTGCTAGCCCTGTTGAATACGCTATAGATCCTAATGGATGCCTTACAGCAAGGTAAAGATTGGTGCCGAAATTAGTATTAGTGCTAGCCCTGTTGAATACGCTATAGATCCTAATGGATGCCTTACAGCAAGGTAAAGATTGGTGCCGAAATTAGTATTAGTGCTAGCCCTGTTGAATACGCTATAGAACCTAATGGATGCCTTACAGTAAGGCAAAGAAGTGCCACGGATCCCTTAGTATGTAGATTAGATCAGGAATCTGCACACACGACACCGCAGTGGACATGTGCACTCTCCTAGCCAACACTTTCCTGGACAGGCGTCAGTAGAATTGATTTAATTTTACCAGAGATTCGTAACTGCGATAAATTTCAATTTCGTCAGCTTGACCTAAGTGTTCGTTTGTCTCCAATACTATAAAAACCGGATGGTATCCGTACAAACGAAATGAAAAACTGAACGAAATACAAAATGTTAAAGCAGTTATATAAAGTTAATTAAATGTACACAAGGCATGAAATCAAATGCTATTAGTGTTGGTTAGGCGATTCAGATACCAGCCGCCATCGATCTCGACGTTAGATTGGCAAACAGAATCTGCCCGCAGTAATATATTTGCGATGAGATCCGCAAACACTAGGTACAGTGGGCGAGTGACGCCCAATTTGCGTGTCGATAAAAGAATATATTTTATTTTGGTTCTGCTATAATTAAATTCTGTAATCTTCCCTTTTGCCTAAAATGTGTAGATTAGCAATCGAGTGTAAACACTCGATTGATACACGAGACATGTTTTTGAATTGGCTTTATTTAATGTGTGTTTCATTAGTTTTGCTATGAGTCTCTTTGTCTTCTTTATTATGGTAGACTTTTGAATACCGACCGTTCACTTTTGCAGGACACGCTTTGTACTCAATGCAAATCAAAGATTAGGTAGTAGGTAAGAATAGCTAGCCGTGATGTAATACGGCATTTTATACAATCTGACCGTGACATATACATAATTAAGCATATTTTTTGGGGTACGCTATTTCACATATAACAGATTCCCATAACTTTCCGTCTTTTAAAATAAACCTACAAGCTTGACATTATAGAAATAAACTACTTTTTTCTTGTATTCTGATCGTCTGAAAGGTCTTTGTCGAAAAATATTAATTTAATTTATTTATCTATCGATAAATTTATTAAAATTAACACATCCCTAGAGCAGAAGCGGTGAACGGATGATAAATTGGCTTCTTGTCTGTTTCCGTAGCGATTTTAAAGTAATTGACCTCTCTAAGCCCAATCGCGACCGAGCGCCACATTTACACGATATTTCTGAATCGATCCACCCAACAGACTACTACAACGATAGTATGAGATAAAATGGCGAACATTATCATGACTAACACTAGGAGCAGGCTTTACCGTTATAGTAGCAAGATGATTACTACAATCCTAACTACGACATAGCTGCTTCATATTAGTAGTTTATTTAAAATAAAGTTCTTATTTCCTTTACTAATATTTTTTTTCGGATGAAAATTATTTATTTTGGAGCCTCCTGTACAAATCTGGGACAGCATTAAAAATACTCTTTATGAACGATTTTATAATCTGTTCAGTGGTTTTCGAGTAATAGGATAACATACAAACTATGTTATATATAATGTTAGTAGGTAGTAGGATTACCACACGCGCAGCCGGGAGCGGTTATCTAGTTATATTTATATACATAATCGATGTGTAAATTCAGCAGGGTAACAATATATTCGTCTCGCATCTCGTTAGGTGGAATATTTGCTCGGGCCCCTTAATTAACTGGAGTATCAGCGCGGCTTGTGTGCGCAGCGCAAACAGCGCCTACGAGAGGAGCCTCACAAGTGTATTGTTGAGTTAATGTCTCGATGTAAACATTTTTAGTACGAGGTGCCATGCTGTATTGCAGCCGAATTAGAAAAAGAAAGGGAAAATGACGATTGCGATACGGTTTGTAAGTAGTCGATGGTCCACTGGGAGGAGAGCGTGAAAGAGGCCAGCGCATATGTGGATGTTGATCAGCGTCGGTAACCACCAAGTGGCTTCAATTGCCCGTTTGTCCCTCTTTAGTATAAAAAATAGATACAAGTATTTATAAGTGTAGGGACAGAAAATGCATTTATGTCGATAACTAACAATGCCTCGCAGTTCCGCAGGCACAACCCATACGCATTAGTTTACTGTGCACACACGTAAAGACATCTTATGATCGTAGAGTGATGGTATATGGCTTTCCTCAGTAATTGAGCTATCTAAGACCGAAATAATTTTTCAAATTGAATCGTTCCTTCTCCTCCTCTGTTCCTGAGATTAATCGTAGCGCGCTAGCGGTCAAACAAACAAATTCTTCAGCTTTATAATATTAGTATATATCTTTAAATACTGGACGGGAACTATTCTAGCTAGTTAATATACTTCTGTTCACTCCTCAGTGTTCAACAGTGAGATACGCACCGCTATAAAATTCAAAACAGTTTAACCTATTGGAAAAACTTGGACAGCAAACATCGTGACACCAGACTTAACATATTTTTAGATTAATTTTAAATACAAATAAACTTAAACTATTTATTTATTTATGTTTTAATTCAATAGAACCGACCCATTTTAATTTAGTGTGTTATTCTTTGTTATTCTGTTTTCTACTCGTCATAATGTGAAGTTGAGTCTCATAAAATCTCCGTAACTGAAGAGGTGAGATAATGCCGCCGGTAGATTTATTCCGAGGTTCTATGCCATCGCGTCCTTCCAGATGAAATTTAGCTACGACGCCCATCTCAGACCATCACTAGAGAATAGCCAATTGAGCAGGACAATGCACTCTCTATTTCCTCATCTCCTATTCTGATGGGAGACAGTCCAACACGGCCGTAGAGAAATCATGCACACGTCTAATGTATTAATGTGCTCTATGATAAATATACCTGCAAAATTTCATGGTCCATTTCGGCGATGGTCCTTAGAAGATGCGTGGTCCTCGCTGCTCTAACGAAACCCCCGCACTGCTCTAAGGAGGCGCCCTTGGCGAAGAGAAGGCAGAACTCCGCACGGGAGCCGCAGATGCCTTTCCCCAAGGCGGAGCGGAGCGCTTGCTTGGCCGATGCTCTTTCAGACCCCTAAATAAGAAACGTTAAATTAAGATATGCAATCCCAGCCTATAGGTAGGTCTATATGTTAATACGTGAAGTTTTTCTTCACATATTAACACATAGATACCTACCAGCTTTCCCAGCCCCTTTTTAAATATTTTCGCGCGAATGTAGGTGTTTGAAAATAAATACAGTTAGAGATTATATGAATATGTACAGCAAGCTAATAATTAATTAATTTAAATTAAAGCTACGCACGCCAGGGCACGCAAACAATGGTTTAAACCTTACGTAACACACAACTTGTGACACTGTCAAACACACGACATTTAATTTTATCAAATATGTACCTACAAAAATATTTTTATAATTGAGATCGAATGTGGTGTGAAAGCGAAGATGGGTGGGTGATCGCTACCATAATATAATCCGAGTAGAATGCGGCACTTATAGTCATCTTTAATTTTTTTTAGGGGACAAACGGACACTTGGAGCTTGTAGCAACTACCACTGCTTAGGTATCCCATATAATGTCTTGTGTTTATGAACACACAATCTCTATATTTACCACCCAGCATTTAACGTTTCCTGATAGGACCCCATCAGTTCTATTTCTATATGACACAAACAAACATATGACAGTAGGTACTAGTGCCTACCTAAGTACGTAAGTACTTCCATCATTTTTCATTCTTTTTTGCGTGGGAAAATGCTTTATGTACTGCTGTCGGTCCCGGGTGGGATCCGAGGGGGTGTGTGACTATAATGAGACGCCCCGGATCTGTCAGCGAGGAGTCACCTTTTTTTTTTTTTTTGTTGACGCGGGAAACGCATTTACGCGCCTTCACTGGCCTTGGGTGGGGTGCAGTGGTGTGTGGTGCTCGCGGCACATTATATAGTGCCGAATACCCACAAAAACCACCGCGATTGCTACCAGTGCCGTCTTTGATGAGGTGCCCCGGAACAACAAATCATCAGGGCACCTCGACGGCAAGTCAGACCCCGAAGATACCGACGCCACCTCCACAGATGGGGTTGTCCCGCACCACAGGACAAACCCACCGACTTTGGGACAGTGCAATGGGTCACCTCATGGGTTAACATCCTCGCCCCTTGCCCCGTGCGCAAATGCGCCGCCACTTCTTGCTCTTTTGTCCCCTCTTCTTATAAGAGGGGTACTAAGAGCCGCCACCTCCTCGGTTCAATTGGCTTCGCCCAAGGTGTCTCGGATAACCCCAGGCTGCTGAGCCCCACCGCCGCAACAAGGCTTGAACCATGGTGGGGAGCGACGAGTCACCTCGGCGAAGGTGTTTCGATTCGACTACTAACTAGTATTCATCAAAACAATCGCAGTCGTATATTATAAAGATGAACCTACGTGTAGGTCCAACTTTTCCCGGGTATGTAGAAGAACTACACATGAACTCACACACTACACTCCCGCTATGCGGGCTGGCGGCGTACACCTTACAAATTCTAATTAATTCACGAAGACAGAACATGGATCGAATAGATAAGTAAATTACGACGTCGGCGTCGCAGGGATGGCAGAGGTCCGCGCAGACGGTCAGCAGGGTCTGGATGCTCTCGCGCGCCTCGCCAGCGGCCTCAGCGCGAGCGATACACCCGCTGCCACACAGGTAGCTGCAACCAAAACGTCCCATGTAACTATCATAATTATTGAATTTCGTAAGAGGTAGTGCCATGCTGCAATGCAATTTGTCCGGCACGTCCGGGGAGGTACTTCTCTCTCACACGATACGGCTAAAGTGACAGCTATATTGTAGCATCTCGTGCGGTTTGTGAGTATCCGGTGGCCCATTAGAGGGGAGAAGGAAAGGAGGGGAACTGCATGACAACAATAACCCAGATATCAAAAGGCGTCGATTTTTGTTTGTTTTTGATATAGTTGTTGATATACAATATATAGCACAATTTCTAAAACCGTCGTTTAGCCAGGTGCACGTTATTTTATCTCTGTTAGGTCAGGTTCTGAACTTGATCCCAGTTCAGTTGCCCGATGTTGAGTGTTTCTGCAACCAAGCCCTTATGACTGTGTATAAAAACACTATTTAATGGGTTAATTATTTTGGGTTAATTATACTCGGTCCAATGTACGAGTGAGCATTGAAAAGTACTCGGCCTAACACAGATTCATTCAATTCTAAAAATGATATCCACCCACATTACTTCGTTCGGTTCAGACTAGTTAATTGTGTGATAATTAGTTGTGATTTTATAAATTTTTTTTACAAAGCAATCGGACATAGTTTCTGGAGATAGAGCAAACCGAGCAGCGTGCCACAATTAGATACCTCCGTAAGGAGGTGCTATCACCGAATGCCATCCATGACGATGGTCAGTACTTTAGAACATTCTGCACTGTCTTATTCATGCGTCAAAAAGTGGATCGCAGAATTCAAGCGCGGTAGAGATAGTGTGAAAGATGATTCACGCGCTAGAAGGCCTTCGACGTTCAACACTGACGAAAATATTAAAAAGTATAAAAGTAAATTAGAGCCTACCACCTCCACGCAATAAAATCCAATTAATTCAAGCAACTCATCCACTTAACCATAAAAATAAGCCAAGTCGATATCCCGCATATCCCCTCTATCTAAATGGACTAATTAAAAAACCCTTTCAGCGGGTACATATTCGGCAGAACGAACACCCTTTCAGCGAAGCGAGCAAATCCGAATGGAAAACAAACATAGGCGCCGGTTAACCCTGTTTACTCCGATGCAAACACAACAAACTTGAAAGCCGCGATGTTTTTATATCATAATCGTGTAAAGGAAGATAATTTAAAAAATGACTTCGCTTTACAACATTTCGTAGCTCTAATAGGAATCTTACTAAGAACATTTGTACCTACAGATAAGATGCTATATAAGTACTTAATACATGTATCGACATTACTTCTCTTGTACACGAAGCCGGTGATTTCGATGTGCCAGACCAGACCTGTCACCGATTAGGCATTTCCTACAAAAAGTGAAACACATGTTTTGGGTATATATGTGCCCTATTAAGACTCCAAGTACCAAGAAATCCTAAATCATGTAGCAGAATGCATTGTCAATGCCACTGACCATGGTAATAAAGAGCTTCGTTATCTTAGTAGGGGCTTATTAGCTGAGCAAAATAATGAATATTTTCGATTAGTGAACTCCTCTCAGTAGTTGATCATATCTAAAATCCCTAGACTGTTGTTGTAACCAGTCGGCTGTAGACATAATCACGGAAGAGCAACAAATCCTCGAGACAACGCCGAGGAGCCGGTTAAACAATTTGTAAATTAAAAGAAACAAGTTGCCGTGATGGGGCCCTCGCTTTCAATTATAGCTGTGCTAATATTTAGTTTCAACAATCAATATCTTGGGTACTATATCCTTTTCACGGTGCCCTCCAGATCTGGCACCATTTTATCAATATCTACCCTCATATCAACTCTCTAGCATTTGATGTTATGTTACATATTGTAGCGCAGGTAGAGAAACATTTAATGATTATTAATAAATATTTATTTAGGTATATTAATAAATATCTATTTATGTATACTAACGTACCTTCGGTTGGTATTAAATACTTTGAGTGAGTATTACGTTTAAGACATTTCCGTATGTGAGCAACTGATCGGACATGAAATCACTAAATTAATTAGCTATATTTACAAAGTCGGAAGGTTTTCCTATCTCTTTCGTGTCCATACTGTTGAGTCTTCATTTCAAAATAAGTTTCATAGATTGACGTTACCTTGACCCTACAGCTTAAGGCTTTTCATTATTATTAATACATTAAATATGTTAATACATTCTTTATTACATTACATTAGACATATTAATACATTATATAATAAATTGAATAGCCTTTAACCATTGAGCTCCTGAGGATCAGAATCCTGTTCTGACTTTTAAAATTGTAACGATTTTGTTTATATTCTATACAGTTCATCTGTTACTTACTACTCTTTAAAACTCAGTCATCCTCAGAATACTATTTCCTATGTTAAGATTAGTGGCCAACATTCTGGGCTACAAAAACATTTCCATTGAGATAATTTAGATTTACCAATACAAAATAATTATATACACTTACATTTCATCTCAGCTTACAAAAATGACGCCAACAAACCGATCCGGGGCCGAAGCAACAAATATTTAAGATAACATTATCTTAACCCGTCACAAGGCTAGGAGGTCCAATGCCATCGTTTAACATACCTACCAACATTTGTATACAGCCGGAGAGACCTCTATAGCTATAGCAATAAAGATTTATACACACAATTGATGGGTTAAATTATTTTTGTACATAATACCAATACCATGACAGAATGTGCAATTCAAAATGTAAATCCCCGGCGCGCCCTGGCGCCAAGCTGGTATTTTATTTTTAAGGGTTTTATTACGTTCTTATCAGAGCTTACGTAATGTAATGGGTGTTTCTACATAATTATAATATCTATTTGTCGAGAAGCAGCAACCTTTTAACGTTTCTTGTAGAACATTTCTTTTATCACGTAACAACACACTTCTAATTTACGACATAATTTTGTTACGCACTCCTCAACTCAGAACAAATTATACATGAATAGATAATTTATAAATTTGCAAGCTGAATCAAATATAATGCAACTGGCTACATTTAATATTAAAGGAATAATCTATTTTACATTAAATTGAATTATGTTAACCGCAATCGCAATATTGCAGGAATTCAAAATAAAGATAAAATGCATTCAAACATCTAACAAGCGCAAATGATTAATGGCTCACGTCGCCCAATCGGATCGCATTCTAAATTCAAACTTGCTAATGGAAGACGAGGTAACAGGCGGCGCCTGCGCATGTTGTATATTTAGTGTTGCCATACTAGGAAAATTTCCCCCATTTATTGAAAATATATTTCATACTTCTTTGTGTTATATTTTCAATAAATTATGGAAATTATACTGCCTACATTTTGTTTCAATAATTTCAATTCAATAATGGTAATTTGGTATGGAAAATAATTTAAAAATCTCTTCTTTATTACCTTAAAATACATTTGATCTAATATTATTTAATGGAGAGGTTTCATTTACATCTTTAAAATAAAACAAAGTGCCCAGGAGTTGTAAATCTGTATGTTATCAATTTTATCAAAATCTACTAAATAAATTAGTATGTTGTTTTCACACGTACATTGATAGAGCTATTCTCGGGTAGATTTTAGTGTACAATTCGTCTCCCGTTATACACAGGCCAACCCGAGGCGCGAAATATATGTACCTAACTAGAGATGTATATAGTCAATATTAATGAATAATATTTAAAACATTATATTTTTACACCAAAAGGTTGTTTTTATAATAGTAAAGTAATATTACATACATTAGTAGTGTTAACGTATTTTAATTTCATTTAAAAAGATCTGATTCCATTCTACTTTCATCTGTCATTGAGAGATGAGATTCAAATAAACCTTTGGAACTCTAGCAAAGAATATGAATATATAACTAGAGGCAATATTGTAAACAAACATTTTTAGCATCCTGCCTCATTAGTTAAAATATAATTGCAAGTAAAATAAAGAATAGCTTAACAACAAATTTCGTTTCAAAAGCTGACAACACCGAACACTCGTTCAAAGAAATTTATAGTTCGTTTAAAATGTTTTCTTTCTTAATTTCAGTTAGATAAACGATGTCGGCTCATTTCGATGCCTTTACCTCGTGAAATATGCTCTCCCATTACTACTCCTCCTTCTGGTGCGTCATCGACGTTAAAACGTCTACTTATTATTGGCCTCCCAATAGAGCAGTTTGATGCCTTGCTTTCGTTACATGATCATTAGCTTCAACCTTCGTAAAAAATATAGTCTTTTATTTCAGCTAGATTGACTATATTACCTTTAGTCTCAGAGGTATGTATTCACACTCGGAGGTTCGTTTCAACTTGGTCTAAGTCTTGATTGTTCAAGTAAAATAACGATATCAATATACACTTCGTAAACCAAATTCAGACCGTCACACAGATTATCTGAATAGATTTATAAGAGACTGCTCGACAAATAGCCTAATCACACTGTCAGATAAATAGTCTGATCAGACTGTCAGACAAGTAGTCTCATCTAACTGTGAGACAAATAGTCTGATCAAACTGCCATACAAATAGTCTGAAACTGTCATACAAATAACCTTATCAGACTGACAAATAGTCTTATTAGATCGTTTGACCTAAAATCGGCCGCTCCAGAGTTATAACAGGACTCTAGGGCTTTTTAATGCTAACTAAAAGTTATCAAAATGATATTTTTTCTGCCATAGCCAGAACAACGTTAAAATCCATACAGTTCAACGCACACTGGTCGTGTCGGTGTGGCACTTTGAGTAAACGAGACGTGTTAATAACTGAAATAGATTTGTTTTGAGACCGCATTGAAATATAATAATAAACTACACACTTAAGCCCATTTATAACATACCTTGCCAGTATTGCACTTACTTGGTATTATAAACTCACTAACAAGCGTCGCAGACGATGGGTCTCTTTTTATTTTTTAGTAGAGCAATGTTAATTCTATTACAGTAATGGGACCGTCACTAGACACCGTAAAGCTCCACCTTATGTTAAGTGTCTACCCACGTTGTGATTTCGAACAGGTACACTGAGCTATTGAGCATTGGCTAGTTAGAGGTAGTGACATGCTGCGCCGCTGCGGAATAGGGCTGGCATGACAGGGTAGGTACCTCCCGCTCACATGACACCTGCGGCATGTGTCAAGTGGCATCTTCAGTATCGCGTTTCGTTCTGTTTGTGAGTAGCCGGCGGCCCATTGGCGGCTAGAGGAGGGCAACGCATCGGCATAGTAATTATACGGATTTTCATGGATGCCGGGAGTGGAAGTGGCTCCGATTTGTCGTTTCTGTATTCTGTAGAAAAAAATTGCTATACATAAATAAAAATCATAAAGTAAGTTTAATTTATAACAAACATATGAAACTAGCATATGCACTAAAGTTTCAGGTATAGTAAAATTGGCATTAGTGTGTTCCATAAGACGGTGCAAACTAACTCAGCTTTACTCACGGCTGTAGCTGTTCAGACGCTGATCAGGACATATAATTTTTAACAATCACATAGGCAACTCAATGGCATAGCTATGGAAGTAATATTTAGGTGGGTTCTCACTCAGTGGCCGAGAGGTGTGCGTGACAAAGTAAAATAACAGATGTATGAAAAGAAATGTCTATAACAAGCCCAAGAATTTCATAAAGCCGTGGATGGATCCGCCACTTTCGCCACTGTACGTCCTGACTTTTGTACTTGACGAATTAGTGTTTTGATGCTAGAAATTCTTAGAATTCTAAGAGTTTCCAGTACCATTGCGATGTTTTTTAATCAAACAGAAAGGCTTTATCGCTAAGCGATCACATCGCAATTCATACTATAAGAGCGTCTTCTCACGTTTCCTGAGGTTTGGGAAAGTCTGGATGACTGGTGATGATATGTGAAGCGGGGCAATGAAAGCACACACCTTAAATTTTGCGGATGCTTACTGGCATTAATTATTGAGGGTCTTTGGGGCCGACAATGAGTGTTCATCGCCAAGTACAAACTCCTACATCTCCTCTCATCCAGCCGTCAGTACAATGCCATTAGAAATGTAACAGGTGCTCATGTCATAACACTAAAACGGGCGAGCCAATAAAACGCGCCGCATTAGCCGGGCGTGATGTGAATGCCGATTGAGACATCAAATTTATTTCACTTTAATACACGCAAATGAAAATGCTAATGTAATCTAAACAAATTCGCCCGTTCGCGACCACCCTCAGTGTATTTAAAGGGGTCACGCTTGGATTTGTATAAACTATTAAATCACAATAGAAGCATGTGAGCGTACGAAAGATTTTAAATTTAATCTGAGTCTGCCGATGGTGTAAGCATCCGCGGCTGTGAAGTAGCCAACACAACGTGGTTGTGAAATACTTAAATAAATTGTAATCGTAAAAAATATTGTAATATCGTTTGTGTCTATTTCATTTTTAACGTAGCTTGTAGGACTTTTTTGTCTCAATGGATTTGGATGAAATTTGGCCCATAAATAGAGCACAACTTGTTCTTTTTTTTTTTTTACTCGTGTAAGATACATCCCAGTGGAACCATTCATTTTTAGGGACCGAAATTATTTCTATATTGTTCCAGGTTGTGCTCTGTTTCCTGGGCGTCTCCAGCCAGTTTTCTTACAGTATAGGGACGCAAACGACCAATCGGAAATTTTTGACCACTACCACAGCCCACAGACATCCGCATTGTTGTTGTTATACAGGTACATGGCTCTTCTTTCCTCCTCCCCTCCAAGGAGCCTCAGAATCAATATAATACCTAATTTAAAATAATGAGTGTGAATCATTGCTCATTTGCCCCTTCTCCTCATAAGAATGCCTCCACCTCCTGCTCTTTAGCCCCCTATTCTTATAAGAGGGGTGCGAAGAGCATCCCCCTCGGTTCAATTGGGTTCACCCCCAGGCTACTGAGCCCCACAGCCACAAGGCTTGAACCACGGTGGGGACACCAGGGACAACCCTACACGGACCATGTTAATGAATTATTAAAGAGCAATGGAACATAAAACTGACACGATCACTCGGTCGGATTCTTTAATCCTTTATAGAGAAATGAAATGTGTCGCGATAGCTGTCCCAATATCTAATTTCTTGTACCTGTCCATACTTGCCTATGTCTGTAAGAGGTAGTGCCATGCTGCATAGGATGAGGTAGTGCCATACATGGTACACCCTCACATGCAACGGAATTGAGCCAGCACGACCGGGGAAGTATCTCTCACTCACTTGATACCGTCGTAAAGTGACACCTATGATGTCGCGTTTGTGCGGTTTGTGAGTAGCCGGTGGCCCATTGGGGGGGAGGCGAAAAGGAGGGCAACACATCGGCATAATTATGTTGATGTTCATGGGACTCGGTAGTCGTTGGTACGATCCGAATCCATGTTTGTTCCCCTATCCTATACAGAGGCTTATATGTATGCTATAATTGTGAGAAAATGCGTTGAGACTGTTCTACTTTGTAATCGTTAAATCAAGACTGAAATTGGGGTATACTTCTACCCTTGTTATAAAACAAACAAAGCCCCTAAAAGCTGTCTGTCTGTATGTGATTTATTTTCTCGAAAGTTACCAAACTGATGTTGATGCGGATTTCACCCGTTTCCCGGGGAAGGTGGAAGGTTTTGAATATAATTCGACCGCTATTATTCTCGGGGTAAGCCGGGCAGATCGCTAGTTTTTAACAAAACAGATTTCTTGCACTTTCTTAAATTTTGGAACTAAGATCGTGCAGCCCAGAAAATGTCGCATATCTTCAAGATACTTGGTAAACACGTCAACATCTATCCGCTTGTTGTGTAACTCCAAATTCTAAATACGTGACGTATTTACATAAGACCAGGGGCGGGGAGAGCCGGGTAATCCGGGTAAGTAATTCTCTCTGTGTAAGTAATGCGTTGATAAATGAAATTAAATCGCACAAACAAGTGCTGCCATTCGGCCCGAGGCTCCCCTTTCATTCATCCGCTTATAAAAGCATAGTGTTGTGCATAATATAGCTGATTTATGGATTGATGTATATTACAAAAATAATACTAACATACCTAGATTTTAGGTAAATTAAAAAATGTGATAGTCTGGGATAAGTTAAGGCAAATGCAATGAGAACTAGTGGAAAGATACCCTAATGTAGGTACCGATTGGTTGTGTTTGGATTTTCCTCACACTACAGAATTGCATTCATCTGTCGACTCATTGGTCTAATTCCTAAGATTTTTACCCATATTTATTTTATTACCAAAAAAAACGAAATCTATTGTTATAATTCGCGCTTATAACAGAGAAAATGAGATTTATCGTATAAGATGCACTATTGAGCGTGATTATTATGTTTCTTTTTTATTATATACGTAGGTACAGGTACCATGTGTTTGGATTTTATTACAAAAGCACAGATTGAGCAAATCGATGATTAAATAATCTATGAAGTACATCACTAATGTAATGTTGGCAAAAAGCACATCGCGTCTCGACATGTGCACGCCAATCTGTCGCTACCACTCCACTCTCGAGATCCCATCTTCCCTCTCTTTCCATCTACCCTAACATTACTGCCGTTCCTCTCGCACGCCCCATCTCTGTCCCCGCTCCTGTCGCGACTACTTATACGCAACAACAATCGCTTGTAGCTGTATAGAGTTGTTTCGACTGTCCGATTTTATTAGGGGGTCAAAAAAGTCGACACGGCGCACTTCATTTGATTACAGGTCATATGATCCACTTTGTAGCCATGTGTCATTTCACTCGGCTTTTCCAAAGCTCACATAGGACATCCCCAGATCGTCGTTCTAAATATAATAACATTGTCGTCCTAGCCGAGTTCTACATCGACCATACCTGTGTCTAACTAGTAGTTATGCAGACATAAGTGCAATATCTTTTCCTTTATTCTCATATTCCGATGGGAGGCCAATCCTACACGACTGGGGAGAAATCAGGCGCAGGACCGACGGTTTAAGGTTCCATCTGAGGCACGGTGGTGTAACAACCGCCAACTTCCCTACTCCGGACTTTTAAAAGAATTTTTAAAATCCTAATAACAAATTATGTTTGATCCGATCCAGGGTTGGAACCGAAGGCCTTATGGCGTAAGTGTAATGATTACCACTGGACCACGGTGCAGTCAAGTTCAAAATACACAAATTGCTTCGAGCATAGAAAATTATGTGTCAGTTTCGAATTCGACTGGTGTTTACTCCATATGAACATATGAGCAGTACAGCGCCACGCTGGTGTTACGCTCGATTTATCGATCGTAGTCTCACACGATTTTTCTCTACACATTTTTTCACACCGCTCAAACAGTTTCTTAAGGATGAAACTCGAAATAGTTTTAAAGGTGACGACATAAAAGGCAAAGATATAAATCAGTGGATACACACAGTGAGTCAATTGTCGGTTGCATATATATGCCGCAGTTGTAAAGAATGA
Source organism: Eumaeus atala (assembly GCA_017140195.1). NCBI lineage: Eukaryota > Metazoa > Arthropoda > Insecta > Lepidoptera > Lycaenidae > Eumaeus > Eumaeus atala. The sequence continues at coordinate 14,359 of JAFELO010002694.1, forward strand.
ATATTAATAAAGTTTTACTAGATGTACCAGTCTATAGACGTAGCACAATAATCATTTCTTTTCAAAGTCAGCGTTTACCGTGCATCCTGCCAACTGCCTCGTGGTCTAGTGGTAATCGCGTTCAGTCACAGACGTGAGGTCCCGGTTCGAAACCCGGGCCGTACCATACAAAGTGCTATCAGGATTTTTCAAATTCTAATACCTGTCCGGTGTTTGGAAGTTGGCGGTGTTACACCCCCGTACCTCGGAGAGCACGTTAAGCCGTCGGTCCTGCGCCTGATTTCTCTCCGGTCGTGTCGGATTGCCGTCCCATCGGAGTTGGTGAATGAAGGAATAGAGAGTGCACTAGTGTCTGCCCAAACATATGAGCACATATGTCCCGCGCAGATGGCTCTCTCAATAGAGATGGCCGCTGTGCCTGAATTCTGCTAGGACATTATTATTATACCCTTTTACAATAGGATCCCAGAAATCGTCTAGAAAGTGTCAATTAATATATTCAAAAAAGTTGTTAAGGAACGTTTGTTTGGAAAAGTACATAAATGGAGTAATAGAGTATATGAGAGATACATCCTCTTGGAAGTAATACACTCTTCTCAGGCTATTTCGGTGAAATTTCATGGTTTATTGTGTAAGTATGAATTAATGTATTTTTTATTATTGAATTGTATTTATTATCATTGAAATAATTGATGACATACCCCCTAGATTTGTTTCGCCGGTTCTTCTCAGGACAGGGCTAAGGTTGAACCGGTGGCAGATTATTTTTTTCCGACGTAACTTTTATAATTCTATCTTGATTAAAAACGTTTTCATTTCATATCTTCACTATAAGTTTTAATTAACTGCAAGACGCGAACAGCAGTTAGATATAAACTGAATGTCACAATTACACAGAATTTATTTCCAACATTAATTTAAAACCATCTCAAACAGATTCCCTTTAAAAGGTTCCAGTTTTCGGTAACTGTTCGAAATGAATAGAATTACTTAAGACCAATGAATCGATCATCGACCAAACTATATAGGTATATGTAGCCATGCGACGAAACTCTTCCAGGGGTTCGTCTCCTATATAAACTATGGCCTTTCACCATAAAACATGCATTAATTATTATGGATGTCGAATTAGGTTGAAACGATATTCCCACAGCTGTCCCTGCTAGATGATTCATAAGCACAGATATGTTCATCTCGTATCTTATGGCACATCGATGGTAAGTCTCTCGTCCCCGCGGCAGCAGGACGCAGTAGGGCGCCATAAATCTGCTGCTAAGTGCCGTGTGAGCCACCACGTGGGCTTCGCACTCGCCGGCTGGCGGCTCGTGAGACGCCAACACTTGCCGCTCCAATTGGGGGTGAAATTCGTTTTTAAAGTGACACAATACTACCGAGTATTAGCTACGCTACTAGCTTCACCCCGCGGTTTCACCCGCGTGACTCCGGTCCAGTTAGTCGTAGCGTCGTGGTACATGGCCTATATAGCCTATGATAAATGGAGATTTTTAAAATCCGTGCCAGTAGTTCCTGAGATTTGCGCGTTCAAATAAACTCTTCAGCTTTATATTTTTAGTATAGATAGTATATATATAAACATGATTTCATTGCATTAAGTATATAGCACAAACGGAACCTCTATTTTAATTGTTTGTACACATCTTATAGTGGAAATAAAAAAAAACAAACCGGAAAGCGAATGGAATGGAAAACCGAAATGGAATGGAAGCGAATTGGACAGATCGAGCCCATACAAATGACCCACTGAAGGGAAGGAGGGCAACGTGTGTGCATAGCAATTGTGCTAACGTCTATGAGCGTCGTTAGTCATCAAAATACCCCGACTGCTCGTCGTCGTCCCCCCCCCCCCTTTGTAAAAAAACAAAACACTAGAAATCCTAAATTCGCTGAGTCCATATTTATTCCCTAAAACTAAATAACATCTTAATTACACACGAGCTCATGACTGCATTGTGTTGCCCAACAACACCGCGGGCGGCCCAGCGGGAGCTGGCTGTGATTGAGTAGCGGTCAGAAAGGGGGGCACAACGCGCTTCATCTGTTGAGTACATTTGGACGCCACTTTATTTTATACTAAGAATGCCTATATATACATGTAACAGGAAGAGGTAGTGCCATGTTGCATAATAAATGACACTACATCCCCCCATTGCGACGGAATTGGGCCGGCACGACCGATAGCCCATTGGGGGAGAAGAAGGAGGGCAGCGCATCGACACAGTAATTATGTGGATGTTCATGGGCGTCGGTAGTCATAGAAAGGTTCCGATTGCTCGTTTGCCCCTCGATTCTATTAAAAACAAAATAGGAAGGAACTATACCAACAAATTGGATAGAGTGAACGGAATATGAAACGTGGTACAGTTAGATATTACAATGTGGTATAGCGAGGGAAGCATTATTTTTGCTTGCCTACGTTGCGCAATGTCATTTCAATCTCTGGCTGACATCCCACGGACTTACAGTGACCATTTCTTTGTTGTCTTTCATGGGGTTAGTGAGTTTCCACCGACCTAATGAAGGGGACTATGGGCGTTGGTAGTTATCAAAGGCCGACTGCTCATATACCGCCTTATATACTATACAAATTTAAAATTTTCTTTGCAGTCACAGGCTTTCCTACGAATAGTGATGTATCGCCAGACGCGACAATACGACAACAGTGCCACAACAGCGCCCCAGGCGGCGCGGCGGGGCGCAGATTGAGCTGTGTATCACAGAGGAGTGCTCTATTCAGATTTTAATTCAAATTGATCATCACATTAGGCTAACGCATGCAAAAATATTAAATAATTCATACACGCTGCCCATATTTAAGTAGAGTTAGAAACTCAGAAAAAAATTGAGGTTTTTTTTTTATAAAAATGATAGGATTCCCTGTTCTCCAGGAGAATCTATTAGAACCAAGACTAGCCTTTAACAAAGAGAGAATTTTTTTAATTTTAGAAATATTTCCAGGATACCCTTGTCAGAAAATGTAAACATTGTGAAAGTTTCAATCACGTGGAAAATAGGGATAAAATATTTTCACGACCCGTCGAATACACAGAAAATTTCAATAAAATAAAATACAAAAAAAGAACAAGCATAAATACAAAGACATATATGTATAAGATTTGTTGGTTAACTTCTTTATAGACTGACTGAGACCTGTTAAACAGGCCCTTAGTGTCAGTTTTAGTACACGGGTATCATTACAAAAGCTCTTAACAATAACAGTAAATATAAATTTGCGCAAACTTGACAATTAACAGTGAAGAGGTTGGGGCGTGCGCGCCGCTGGGGACACGTCACGAGCCCGTAATCGAACCCGCTCTCCAGAGGATACATAGAAACCGCATTATGGCACACGGCCGTAGGCCTTCGTGACATGATCATTTACATAAGTGTAGTAACATAGAGGAATTCAGTGTCATCTGTGGTCGATGTGTACTGAATAGTCCATTTATGAGGCAGGCTATAGGCTATATACCATGACGCTGCGACTAATAGGACCGGAGCTACGCGGTCGATGCCGCGGTGTGATGCTGATCCTATGTGGGTACGTAAAGAATCTCAGCAAATAACAAGAACAATTAGTAGATACTCCTACTCATAATAGCACGAGGGCGAATAAAACTGAAGTTGACTGTGAAATGCCACATTATTCGACAGGTGTGGCCAACAGGTCGCGGCTAATTGTGTCGCAGTAAGACAAGATCAGTGACGTGCTAGTAGTCAAGTCGATCGCGAGAAGACAAGTTTCACAATGTAATTAGTGGAATTCGCTAAGATCTTAGCTGTTAACAAGTTGGCCGAATGATATTCGAAAGCTGAAACTTGACTGATGGCTTGTTTTTTAAATTTTATTTTATATTATAGCATAGGGGGGATCGGAGAGGAGTAATCGGAGCCTTTTGACGACTACCGATGCCGATAGACATTCGCATTATTGTTATGCAGATGCACTGCTCTCTTTTCCTCCTCCCCTCCATTATAGATGGCAAGCGTATAACCTTACGTACGCACTTATACAGGTAAGAGGCAGTGACATCCTATATTGCAGCCGAATTGGGCCGAAGGGTACCGGAGGGGTACCTGTTTTCCTTGACTGGACTGATGTTGATGATGCACAGCAACACTCATTATTATAATTGATTGAGCGAGCTCGTTCAGTGGGGTGCAGTGCAATGGCGCGTCCTCAATGAACACACGGTCCTACATTTATTCTCGGGTATATTTTGATTTCATTTCACAGTCAACGCGCGCATATGTCGCACTCGCGCAATGGACTGAGACTAATATTGGCGATGCTTTATGTATTTAACCAGGCCTGTTACACCTTTTTAGGGTTTTAAAATGTCTTTCGTTTGTTGCTCTCAATATCACCAGCGAAAATGTATAAACACCCGCAAAAATTTAATTACTAAAGGGTTTTATCCAACTAAATTATATTGACTAGTTATCCTGCCTAGTTTCTTTTCGTCCTCTACTTCAGGGCCCATAGAATGTTAAAGTCGATTCTCTTTAGATTCTATGCTATGGTTTTATCTTATTTTTTTAATGATGAATGAATATGAAAAAGAAAATAAACTTCATTTACTGGAGTTCGCCTACTGCCATTGCAGCTTAAAATGATCGGCACAACCAATGAAGGTACCGTCATGAAGTAGCTGTACATATGTCTATGGACGCCGGTAGCTTACGTCAAGTAACCGAGGCCATATAGCATCTAAGCAAAAAATGGTCATTTTTTTACGAATAAATAACTTGCAATTGAGTTTAAAACAATACAATAACGTTAAGAAATATATAAGCATATTTCGATGTTTCGTAGAGACAATATTTATTGAATGGACAGCGAGGGGCCGCCCCCCGAACATTCAATTTGTGTGTTGTCAATGATGCGAGCTCCATTTAATGGCAGGTGACGGCGCCTACCCCACTACTATTTTAGAGAGCAATGGAGTATTCATCACTTCAAATAACAAATTTTATACTAAGCTACCAAAAGAAGCTACGAAAATGGTTAGGTATCTTTACTTATCATTATTTTTCTTAGTAAAGGAGGGCAAGAAAGCAATCGCAGCCTTTAGCCGACCACTGATTCCCATAGATATCTGCATAAATTTCATGGAGGTGCGGTGCCCGTTGGTGGCGTCCTAATTCCGCTGCGATGCAGCATAGAAATATATGTGTTTAGTGAGAGCCACCGCTTAGTAAAATATTTATTTTTATTTGTTTATTCAGGGCACACACAATTTACATAAATTAATCCCATATTCTGATACGGTGCCAGTAGCTGGCGTACACGACATTTACATTTTTTAAGCCTAGTTCTATACATGTTGAGTTTGATATTTAAGTTAAAAATAATAGAATAGAATAAAGTGGAGGTGTTTTAAACTTAATCATTATTCATTTAACTTCACACTTAATTATGATGGTAGATATTAAATTGTCTTATTTTTATTTTTAAGAGAGTTAACAGTAAACCAATCACAAACAACATAAAAATATGGGAAGGTTAAAACAAAGTTGTTGTCCGTGTAAGAATGCAGAAAGAATATTCTTACACCGACCATATATTTGTGTGAACTTAGAGCTTTTTTTTCTAGAAATAATTGTAATTGAACTGTTGGATGACTACTATTTACATCCAGAACGGTGGTTCTTCACCGATGATCCAATCCATGGCCATTAGTGGTGCCTGGAAGCATTTTCACTGGTCCGCGAGCCACGCTAATAAATAGCTAATTAACAAGAGTTAACAGTCCACATGTTTATTAATTATAATTTATCTAGGTACTGTCATTTATCTAGCCATGGCGGTGGGGCTTAGTAGCCTGGGGTGAACTCAGGCGAAGCCAATTGTACCGAGGGGGATATTGGCACCCCTCTTATAGGAAGAGGGGGTTTAAAGATCAGGAGGAGGAATCGCTTTCGGTACCCCTCTTATAAGAAGAGGGGATCTAAGAGCAATAGGAGGTGGCGCTTTTGCGCACGGGGCAAGGGGCGAGGATGGGAACCTCACCCCTTTACACTGTCCCAAAGTCCGTGGGGTTGACATGAAGTGCTTGGCAACCCTATCTGTGGAGGTGGAGTTGGTCCCTTTCGGGGCTGACTAGCCGTCGAGGTGCCCTGATGATTGTTGTTCCGGGGCACCTCACCAAAGGCGGCACTGATGGCACGCGGTGGTTTTTGTGGGTATTCGGCACTATCATGTGCCGCGAGTCCCACACACCACTGGACCCCACCCAGGGCCGGTGAAGGCTCGTAAATGCGTTTCCTCGCGTCAACAAAAAGAAGGTACTGTATATTTCCTCTACATCAATAAACCCACTGGGTGGTCACTGGCAGAATGTAAATTTCATTTAATGGTCCCCGGTCTCTAAAAGGTTAAGAACCACTGATATAGAACATAGACGTCCATAGACTGTTACTCTCAACCTAAACTACTAATATCGAAAATAAAGAAGACTTGGTAACAACGTACGGGCAATGTCTAGCAAAAAATAAGCACGTGACTGACGGTAGCGCCATGGGACGCGGGCCCACGAGAATACCGCGACACTACATGGGACACGTGTCATCTAAATTGGGACACTACAACCGACAATAAAAAAATTACCACGTCATTACCTGAGACACATCGGCTTTTTATTCGTTATAGAGGGAGGTTTTGTCAAGTCTGATAGTTCATCAGGCTAGACTAAACAAATATCAGACTACACTAATCGGACATAAATTAGAATATGGCATTTGCAGTAGTGTCGCCTCCAATAGTCGAGGGGTCATAAAACGACAGGTCATCTACATGTACGTGGACTACGCTAGTCAGAAGAAAATATACTTATTTTATTGATCCGTTGGCCGCCCGCAACACCACGCAAAAAAAATTGTTCACAATACGCGCAGTGAGCACGATTTGTGGAAAGGTAGTGCCCCATTGCGGCCAAAGTGAGTCGGCACGACCGGGGAGATACCTCACATGATACCGCCTTAAGGTGACAATTACGCTGTCGCGTTACGATTTAATTGGAGTATGGAGTGACAGAGGGCAGAGCATCTGCATGTTTTATATGAAAATTTTGTTACTGCAAGCTACTATCAGTCTGACTTCTTCCAAATGCATTCCCGCGGTTTCATTCGCAGGATACAGCTAGTAATAAATAATTAACCAATATCACTACTTTTCTCCACACATTTCGACTCGCGGAATAACATAAACAAATGTTATGCCTGCACAACCATGCCAGTCTCTACTAAGTTCTAAAAATATTAAAAAAAATATCGTATTTGCAGGTAAAGATTAATATTTAATTGGAGGGCGTTGAACAAAGTTAACGCTAATCAAAAATAAATATTGATATAGCGGAGGATAGTAATCACCAACTCGCGTTTTAATAAATTAAAAAATGTCCTCGTTAAAATACTGCTTACTAAGATGCGGCCGCAGTGTAAGCGGGGATCGCTTATGAAATCATTAGCTGTCCTGTTGTGTTACTTGAACAATATTATTTTAAACTAATTTATTGGAGTTCTGCTGCATAGCCCGAGTGACTCAAAATATCCATATAAAGATCGATATGAAAATCCATTCTACGAAATATTTTTTTACAAGCCATTATTTTTGCTTACAATTGTGAAGAAAAGCTATGTTCTAGAAACAGACGAATAGAAAAGGCGATGTAATATTTTGTACACATTTTACTAAATCCTTAGTACGCACTAATACAACTCCTGCGCTAGAGTATTTCGTTGATGCGAAATATAAATCACATAATATGGATATCCCTAAACATTTTTTGAATTTTGACATTTACTTTAAATCATCAAAAGAGCCCCTTACGAGTCATACTTATTACATCGCACGGACACAATAAAATTATATGAGATAGGCAAATAAAACACAGTATCACATGTCACGATTTTTACATATATGCCTAGGCTGAATGTGGAAAACATTCATAATTCTATTCACACAAGCACGCCGGTTACGAAGACTTTTGACACCACCTTCGGACTATTCCCGATCAACCTCAAATAATGTAATGTCCGTCTTGGACTGCACCGATAATTACATCTTTCCACTTAAGCATTGTACATCTGTATTTTTCCTTTAAAAGAATCGAGTATACAATTCTCGCTATCGCTCTGCTGCTTGTCTCGCTGTCACAAGCACCCTACGCTCGTACCGCTGGTCCTGTTCCGAGGATAAAGAGCTGAACATTTTAATTTCCCAATTGGTGGGCGGGGCGTCGCGCACGGACGACATGCTGTCTAATTACAAAGCGGCTCATTGGCTTTTTGATATTCAAACAATCACCGAAGCAACGTGAGGTGGACCGAATTTGCTTTCCGTATGCCCTAAATTTTATTTTCTATGCCCTTTGTAATATTAATTGCAAATAAACCTTTAAAATTATTAGTGATCGCAGTTCGATTGTATTTTAGTAAACGTTTATGAATAATAGAAAACTAAACGTCCAAATATGTAATGTAATATGTTTGACACTTGTCACTTTCACTATAACCGTGTATTCAACAAGATAACCATGTGTACGCGCAGTAGTAGTAGGATTTTTATAGAATAGGGGGCAAACGAGCGCCGATCGCTCGTTTTACAACTACCGACTTACTCGCCTTTTTACAACTACCGACGCCCATGAACATCCACATAATTACTATGCCGATGCGTTGCCCTCCCCTCCACCGGCTACTCGGCTACTGCGGCGGTGTGTGTATTAAGTCGGCTACTCGGCTACTGCGGCGGTGTGTGTATTAACTCGGCTACTCGGCTACTGCGGCGGTGTGTGTATTAACTCGGCTACTCGGCTACTGCGGCGGTGTGTGTATTAACTCGGCTACTCGGCTACTCGGCTACTGCGGCGGTGTGTGTATTAACTCGGCTACTGCGGCGGTGTGTGTATTATTTTATTATTGTTATGATGGTGATCATGATGATATACCTAAGGCATCTTATACACGAATATTATAATATACGAGGAAACATTTGATTGTTTGTTAGCATAGAATAGGCTCCGAAACTATTGGACTGATTTGAAAAAATATTTCGCCGTTGGAATTGTCTTTTCCCATTCCCACATTGTCTTTGCTGAACATACACTGGAATATACCATTTTCACAAACGTTAGAGATCAATATGAAAACTTCGGAAACGAAACCAAAGGTGTTAAAAGAATATCAAAGTAAATCCATTAAAACCAGCTGCAAAAAATATTGACAACTAGCTGTCCCGACAGACGTTGTTCTGTCACATTAAATTTGTTGTCATTGTAACGTGTAAAGCTTACGAGGCCGACATTATTCGTATGAAGCCGGAACGGACTGCTAGTGTTAAATAAAAATACTAGCTTCCCACTCACCATTCAATCCCATTTCTATAATCTCAATTTTTTTTTACCTTTACCCTTAGTAGTTTAATAGTTAGAGGGGGAGGACACATTTTTTTCCCGCTTTAGAAGCAAATATTTTACAAAGCTAATGCTTTGTAAGATTTTTGCTATTACACTAATGTGTAATCAACAAACTTTCTTAGGGTTTCTAAGAAATAACGTTTAGAAAGACTCCAAACAAGTCAAGTCAGACAACAGCACAGACGTTCGACAGCGAACAGTCCGAACGACACCCTTAGACTAGGGATTAATCCCAATACGATCCGCGATTTGTCTAGCTTAAATAATACCGCCGTACCGATTAGGTGTTCTGACACTATCTCGCGGGTGTCTTTTCACCCGTCAGTAGGTGAAGGGGGTACGGGCCCTAAAGTCTTGATCCTCCCCAAGAGCCAAACGTTTACTTCAACGCCGAGACCATTTTAGCTACTGCCCCGGACGTCAATGTAGGGGGAGGAACGACCTATCGGTCCCTCTGGGCATGATAGTAATAGTTAAATTAGCTGTTACAAACGCTCCCATATTGGAATGTATCTCTCCCATCTGATGGCGAGAGTAGGGTCGGTTCCTCTTTCGACCCCAAACCTAGTCTAATAGCACTCAGAGTACTCATAGCAATCTGATGAATCTGTGTTGGGCTTCACGTCGCTTCCACAGCATAAGTTCAAGTCCTATCTGCATGTATCAAATCTGCATGTACCTCAAAGTACTCTCAAAAAAATCATCCTTCAGTTAAATGTGGATTACCCTTAACTATAGTAGTAATATTTATTTTGTTGCGGTTCATTAAATGCCAAACCTCACATGTACAGAGTTCCCACACATAATCTCCGAGTAGAACGTCTTTTACATACGGACCGACAGACGGACCATGAAGAAATTATAAGGGTTGAACGAAAATATAGTATAAAGAAATAACAATTACGTCCATTAATATATCATGTATTTAAGAATTATATATCATATAGGTATCTGCAGAAAACTTAAGTACTAGTTACATACTCATATATGTATATGAAATACGGCTACTCCTTGTAGCTCGCCTAGACAGTCACAACTAAACTCTGCAACGCCAAATACAATCACGTCAATGAAGGGCATAATAGCATTATCGAATCGAGTGGTAATCGAATGGAGAGCATAATTCGATTCGTTACTTCACTCCAGCGAAACGAGAGCTCTCGATAGTAAACATTTTGTGTACTTTAAATGAGCATGAAACAAATGAAAGTCTTGTATCGATGATTAAAAAATCGCAACTACTAAAAGATCAATTAATGCAGATGTGCTTTTACCGAAGTTTTAATTACTAAACTAATTTAGGTTTTCGAAACGTATTTGTTTTATAGCTCGTATACTCCCCTATACCTATATAGGGGAGTATACGAGCAACTGTATTTTGACGACTACCATACGACCACAGACATCCGCGTAATTGTCATGCAAACGCGTGTCCCTTCTTCCTTCCTCCTAAAAGAGAAAGGAAATGTGTACTCGCATCTCTCACATGGCCCCAAGGTAATATGTTAAGCCTAACTCTTTCCTCTCTCTTTCTATCCTCATTCGCTCACTCTCTAACTTACATCTCTCAACTGGCATAGGCTTCGTTTTCGTAACGCTCACACTTCACCAGCTTACTCCCTAAGCCAAGAATACGCTCAGACAATACACTTGAAAAAAATCTTTTTTCGTCCTACTGATCTAGACTAGACCTTTTCTTTGAGAATGAAAAATTCCTGGTGTTTTGAACACTGTTAATCCAAATGTTTGAGATTTTCAAAGACTAAGATACAGTGCCTGTAGCTATGCTCTCAGTTTTCATAAGTCAGAAGGCTTGTTACATGGATGGTCACAATGCATTTGCACAGCCTTGCGGACGACAAAGGACGTCAGTTGACACCAGTTAGTTCCAGACTACTCGCCCCTGCTATAAAAAAAAACGTCTTGCCTCATACAATAACAATGAGTCCTCCGTATAATAAGAAACCCCGTTGAAGTAATGACACGATCGAACCCCACTGCATTAAATTGATTAACCCCACACGGTCTAATCGCCCCGCACTGTGCCGTCGATTATCACTTGTAATCTGCTGAACATTCAAGCTCCCCACCCCTAATCGTGTCACAGATAGGGGTACATGTTTATACGTCATTGTAATTTTTTTTAGTCCTTCACGGTATGCGCGTCAGGAACAATCTTCTTCTTATACGTAGGTTCTATATTTGTGGGGCTTATTCCGTAAGAAACGATTTAAAAACCGGCCGCGTAAGCAACCGAGGTTAAGTTAAACGTTTAAAGAGGAAACTCCAACTTAAGATAAATAATGCGCTATATCTAGTACGTGAATATCCTTTCCTACATCAGAAAAATAGAAAACTAACGAAAATGTTTTCGTAAATAAACATGACAGGAAATTTGTTGGATAACATAAATACAAGATTATATGAGTATTCTTTATATGTAAGCCGAATTTACGTCACAGGCCAATGTTTACTACACAACGCTGTCACCGCCACATAACCCAGTCTTTGTGCCACATACAAAACGCCGCCTTTAATTAGTTACTACACACATTAAATAACACAAATAATCGTTTGACTTCACATACAGCTAGACTGTAAGACGTGTTTACAGGTATATAACAACGTGTGCACATCCTACTGTGGATAACATTTTATTTCATTAAGATAATAATTTCACGACCGGCTGGCTCAGTTGGTAATTTGACGGTTAGTCCGCGTGTTACGCCAG
>JAFELO010002694.1:26663-72173 GCA_017140195.1 Eumaeus atala
CTTATGGTACTTAGCTCAGGACTGGGCTAACGTGGTGTGATGAGTCCACAGATATTACTATTATAATAAAAACTAACGAATATTCTATAAAAATATTACCGTTCTGCACTCCTCTTACACATAAGCTACAAGTGTGCTAAATCTCATACGCCTCCGTCCGCACACTTTTTGTTAAAAGGGGTCTAAAGCTTTTGCTTCACGTATTTATATATTCATGTTCGGTAAATAATTTATCAAAGTAAATGTGTAAAAAATTTGCTTATTTTTCATAACTAATTAATTAATTATCGTGTTTCAGTCGAAGCGGACTTGATGGATATGCCTCCACCTCTAGTGACTGGGGAACACAGATTTTCTTTGCAATACAGTTTCTTAGACCTTTACAAAATTTATATTCAAAAACATACTAGCTACTACCTAAGATTTATAGAAAATGTTTTTGTATGCGAATCATAAATAAATTTGCTGAAAAATTAAAAAGTATAATTTTACAGCCGTAAAATCAAATTAAATGCGTTTTTCGTACATAAATGTAAATAAATCACGTGAATAAAAACAAAAAACATTTTATACACCTTTCGATTGTATGCAGTCGGTACAGAGACGGGGGTGCGCACACTCGTTGCACGCTACGGCAATGTTACCCATATGGCGACAAAGGAATGTCCCGTTCACACATGTTCCCCCCTCCCGACATGTGACCTACACGTACACCTAAGTGTATTGAATTACACATGACATTTTTATATCTGATTTAAATGCGAGTTGTAGATATTGACTGGTAACATCAAAAATTTATAAATTGTTATTCTGTCTATGCATGTCTAAAGTTGAGTTGAAACTTGTAGCTATGCTTATGCAGGTAGTACCACCTCTCAAAAGGTCGTGTTCCACCTTAACATTGATTGTCGTGATTCAGAGCACGCGGGCGACGGGGGTCCGACGTCACAAAGCACGAAGATTGACAAGCAGTCGCATTGGAGTAGAAATGTTGGCGTTTTCGCTTATTGCTTGCATTTGTTTGGGAAACATTTACGAGGGCGTTTCATTGATTCGTATTGGCAGGCTGTTTTATTGTTGTTAAGCTACGACCTCCTGGCAATAGGACCGGAATGTTTTCTAAACGAAATGTTAAAGGATTCAATACTAAAAAAAATGTCAACGCACAATGACTAGGTTGTTGCTTAAATATCATTGTTGTTTTTATATATAGCCATTAATTTTTATGATGCGATGCAATATTTACTTACTAATTTGTACCTTTATCATGAGTAACACTTCCTTTGCGCTGCGGCTTCGTATTTTTAACATTGTTCTTTGTTTAAAATGGACATATATGAAGCATTCAAGAAATTCGGACCTTGAAAGGAGGAATGAGACAAGCCTGCAACATTCAGTCACTAACTTTAATAGGGAAGCCGGGACATTAAACCGGTTGCTACGTGCAATGCGGCGGAACTGACCTGATCAGCAGATGAGCTCTGTTCCGGAGAGCGCCGAGCACCTTCTTCTTCTCCTTCTTGTCCTTGTCAATGTATATGCGCGTGAAGCACAGCACGGAGTCGAAGGCGACGGACAGACAGTCGGCCAGCTGCTTCGCCAGTAGCAGCTCTCTGGGATCCGACTGCACGTCTTTTTCCTGTTGACAAAACCATCATATTATATACGGACACTAGCTACTAAACAAAGTAAGTGTTGTTATTTTTAACGTATGCGTCGTACCTAACGTTATTCGAGCGTATGTATTCGTGGGATTAACAATTGGAAATCTCTAGATTCCCCCGCGACGAGGATTCAGTCTTAGCCCTTCCTACAAATAATTCTCAACATGTTTGTATGTATGTACATTTCTAATTTCAACAACAAGTCCTTATGGTACTTATTTATTGACATATAAGTATAGTCTAACGTTTTGTAGTGAAACCATATAAAATATTATCAAATATTGTATTATTATTATCATCAATCCCCGTGTTACTGAGACAATCAGAAAAAATCTAAGAAATATTAGTTTATATATTTATTTTCATATAAGTTCCAATAATTTATTTACCTTTTAATTTTTTTTATAAAAAATGCGGGAGAAAGTTAGGTGTCCCAGTCATTTAGTGACTAATGACGCCCACAAAATGCGCCACCGTCTCTCACAAACAGGACGAAACAGCATTGTCATCCATACTTTTAAGGCTAAGTTGGAGGGTCACCATGGTGGGATAATGCTTGCATCTGACCTGTGTTGCAAAGCGCCTTTAGGTGATGGGCATAATGAAAAGCTATGTTAAACGCACATATATAGGCAACCTTATATAAAAGTGCATTGAGAGCAGTATACTGAGTTTCTTAAATTTATCTCCAAGTGATGTATTAGAGGCTAGCTTCTAAAAATCTGTCTAAAGAAAAACTGGATAACAAATGTCCAAAATTCTGTTACCCGTATCAAATATGAGAGGCTAAATGCTTATGTTTGCTATTCAAGGGTCATTCATATCCAGAGGTAAAAACTGTAACTCCTAAACACTGTTACTTTAACATTTGTCTGTCTGTAATGCATACATTTCGAACATGTCCGGACATGAGGCTATGGTTAGCCATCAACTTTTGCAACGGCAACAAATACTCTGTTAATGTACTGTTATTTGCGTCGATTAAACATTATTACGACGACGCTTCTATTGACACTAGTGATCACCCAGAGATCTAAATCGAATGCCACCCTCTACTATAAGACATAAAAACGTACACGTGATAAATTTGTGTGTTACACGAGTTTAAGCATTGTGTGCGTGGCCCATAGTGTGTGTGGTTTTATTTATTTAAAATAAAAATTACCTTCACGCCCACTATCCTCAAAGAGATAGGCAGAGGTGTGCTAGTACATACACAACTCGTAAGTCCAGTGCATATACTAGCACACCCACGACTAGCCAAGGTTCTGAAGCCTATGGAACTCCAATCGCGGACAATGTAATGCGTGCTCAGAATAATCTGAGAAACATTTAATAACAGTTGCCCGACCTGGGGATCGAACCCAGGAACTCACACGGCTAACGGTCTCACAACAGTATCGGTCTTAACAGGCGACACCCGCACCGTTGCATTACAGAGACGATCATTTAAAACAATTAATTAAATTATTATTATTTAAAATAATAATTTGTAGTGCACATTACATCAAAATGTTAGCTTTCTGCACATATTCTCCACATAACCTTCCAACGTCTTTCCTGTACCACCGCTTACTCAACTTCATAATCTGCTAATCGAGCAATTCTTTAAAAAAAAAAAAAGGGCGATGGGCTTTTTTTCTTCTTCACATATTAATTATATGGATCGATTTTTTTATGTAACATAAACAATGTCCTCCAAACCGAATTTCGGCTAGAGACTAGCGGGACATGCTACAGTGCGCACGTATCTGCGCAGACAGTGTGCCCGCTACTCCACAGTCCCCTATTCCGATAGGACGCTAGTCTGACAGACTCAGCCAGAGAGAAATCCGGCACCGGAGAGACGGCTTAATGTATTCTCCAGGACAATTGACTTATTTATTATGTAATTAACTCTTAAAAAAAAAAAAGATAAATCCACAAATATTTAAATAAGAAAAAATATATAAAATTAAAATAATTGCGCCCATTACCAAACGACGATGATTAGACAGACCAAACTCTTTTTAAAGGACATATACAAATGACTTCTTGACACCGGATTAGGACCAGCCTGTCACAAACTGCAGGAGAAGCAACATAAATACATTTCATATCGTTATTTTGAGTTCACTTATTCCCTATTCGTCTGGTAAAATATTGTGTTAGTGTATTGCTGTGTTACAATACTATAACCAAAATATTTTGTTACAAGTTCGTCCTAATAGGTGCGGCTTGAAATTTACGCTGGCCATTTTAGTTCACAGTAAGAATAAAGTATACTGAAATCGCCCAGTGTGTAAGAAAATAGTGGGCAAGTAAAAATGTACCGCACGCCGGCCATTAGGCGGGGCCACTACTCATGTGTAGTATCAACGCGATATCACATTATGGGACGGCTCCCAAGGCCGCGTTTACACATGCTAGTGGACTGGCCCGATATCGTTAACCATTTTATGTCGTTATAAGAGGTAGTGCTGTACTGTATTGCAGGCTACAAGACCTGAGAGGAGTTCTGGCTCACATAATACCGTACCGTATACTTAATGTTTAGTTATACCGTCGCGTTTCGTGTGTTTAGTGAATTAGACGTCCTAAGGTCCGATTTGTAACTTGATACTGTAAAAAATCAAAATCCTTTCGATCCTATACATACACCTTAATGACTGTTGATTTGACTTAAATGAATAAAAAAAAGAAATAATTACGCGCCGCAGAAGCGCCCATGTTATTTGTGAATATTTTCAAAACTGAAATTAGATTTTAAAAATCCTTTCTTAGCATTTAGGTCACAGAAGCTTCCTGTATGTCAATTTTTTAATTTGTAGTAGTAGTGATGTAGAGGTTACATGATCTGAATAACTGAATGGCTGCTATATAACGTAGCTTCAACTAGTGGAAGTTTTGGCTATGCGTTGTGTAATGTTTCAGTCCGGTGATCCCCAAAGTGGTCTATATCGACCATCTGGGGGTCTATGACAACCTGCAAGGGGTTTGCATCAGCGAAAAAAAAATTTGGGGATCCATGAAATGTAAATTAGGGTCCACGATAGTGGATCTCAACACATACACTGATTGTACCTATTTACTTATATCATCCTATCTTATATATGTATATATTATCATATTTATATATATTATATTCTCATCCATTTTATTATTTATAACTCCAACATATTTTTAGAATTATTGTTTAACAGGACAGCACAAATTTTTTTGGCATATTCGTTCATGACGGTGATTCTGTCTCATTCCACAAGAAAATCCAATCCAAATAGAGACAGCAATGAATAACATTCGCGTAAATAGACGAAAAAAAATATTATATATAATGTAATAAATGATTTTGGCAATATTTTAATGATTAAAATATTGCCAACGTCAATTAATGGAAACGTCAAGTGTGAAACTTAGACGAGGACGGCACTACTCGGGCAACACTGAAACGACGAATGCACGAACATGAGTTGGCGAGAAAGAACGAGATGAAGGTTGGGAGTAAGGCGGCAACTTGTTAAATTCGTCACTCTATAAATACGAATGGGGACAAATACGCTTATTCATTATTCGTTTCCTGAATCTTGAAAAGGACAGTGCTGAGAAAATATTTTGAAAAATATAAACAGATAGTGTATCACACAAATTATAGTGAGTCAGTGTTATTTTGTTTGAGAGTGCTGGAGAAAAGTAAGTACATTATTTTTATTAAAATTCTTCTAAATTCAATTAATTAATGTACAAATTAACATGTAATATTAACACTAAACTTCGCTACAGTTAGAAATTTACAGGAAATCAATGTCAGGTAAGTGGGGTGTCTACTCAAGACGGAAAAACATGGCAAGGTGTCTACGACACAAAAAATGTGGGGAACTCTGTTTTATCAGTCAGTCTAGTCATGTTAATATATATCTTTAAGATGTAGCCTTTGTGGACACAGACTGACCATGACATGGATATCGTGGTGTACATCAAACTCATGTAGTTTTGACGAAGTTGTTTTTCAACATTTCACACTGTGTCATGTATACCTTCCTTCGACCTATATGTTAATAGCTCTGCATCCATGAATGGTGTACCGGTTGGAATTTGTTAACGTCGCCTGGAGGGAATTTCTTTCAAATAATAAAGATATCTCTGAAGATAGTAAAATTGCTATGCTGTCACGATGTGTGTGGTTTGTAAAATCCCGCATAGCTATAGCTCAATAAGAGGAAGAGATAAAGGAGAACAACACATCTATATGACATCTGTGTCTCTTCTTCTACGGATGTTTATGAGTATGGGTGGCAAGAGTTCTAAGTGCCCGATTGTTCCCAGTTTTTTGTTGTACTTATTCTTGTCAAAAAATGACAAATACAATTGTAGTGCAAAAATATTTTAATGTTTATCAAGTGTATAGTCAAGTCGCTGAAATAATTTAAACACTCCTACACGATGCATTAGCGCCGCTTTTAAGGCGCCCGCCCACTCACCGCGCTACTGGAAACCATTAGGGTTGCCACACGAACACTAACATTAATTTGTGTATGTTTTTTTATTTTGTTTCATTATCATCATTATCAGCCCTTATCGGTTCACTATGGACATAGGCCCCCCTCAATGAACGCCAAGACGACTGATCTCCTGCTGAATTAATTACAATATATTATTATTATTATTGCTATCTTCCCGTCCGTGGCCACTCTCGCGTCATATAAATACTACTAACATTACGGTACTTGATGGTAGTCGATAAAAATATACATATACCTGGAGTCACACAAAAAGACATGTGAATTAAATAAATATTATGAATTGATTAGGATTTTCAGGGCTGTAATAACTTATAAACTACCACCATCGGTATGTCCGTGCGTTGTTTTCCCTCCTATTATTATATACATTCAAAACGTGGCGCGGTTAGTTTTTACAGTCAAAACTGTATTCGAAGTTGAATGGTTGCTTTTTTATAATTGCGATCAAACTTCCATATCAGGGCGATCACTACTACTAAATACATCCTAAAAAGTATGATCATTTTTTTATCATTTACGGATACGACTGACGCAGGTAACGACTAGATGCGATGGCCTCTACACTTCTACAGATGTATATCACAAAGTATAGAAATATATATACGGTAGACCAGCTAGATGTGAAATAAAATAAGCATTTATAGAATCATACGCTAGTTCATCAAGACTGTGAAGCATCAAATAATCTAACTACCTCCTACTAATAAATAATGTAAGTATCAAGGTCTGGTATGTTAAGGCGAAGAAAAAAAAAATTAAAAATATATTTACACAGCCCTGAATAACAGGCGCGGCACAGAATAGACCGGCGTGATGTATACGTCCAGAGTCCTATAGACTAGAGTGAATAATATTTTTGGTAATGATGGATTGAATGGACCAAAAAAATGTTAATATTAAATACTAAGTGTTACAATACATGGCAATTGGAACCAAATTTACAACATGTATCACAGTAGACAACATGTAGCACGTGTTGAATATAATTTTACATCGCAAGAAGCACTGTGTTTGTTAATCCCACATCAGATATCAGCAATCTATGTTTTATTGAATGCAGATTTACCGTTAAAGTTCTAATTTACACAAAATGCTTTTCCACATTAGTAGAAGATTATGAGACAAACAAGGCTTCTAACTTTCCACTTTTATTTCTTCGATTATTTTTTGACGAATTTCCTAAACAGTATTTGTAAGAGGTAGCCATGAAATCATTCAAAACGCGCACACGCCCATTCGTTCTCGACCGTATCAAGAAATAATTAAGTATAACAGTCCCAAATTATACTTTATTGCCAGCGGCCAACAGGACTGTTTCCTTTGTTAAAAAAATATAAAAACATAAAGGACTAGAGCTGTGCTCCACGGTTTTGTATGTTTATGTTGTTCTACATTGTATCTGTGTCAGATCCTAATACCTTCAACAGTTTTCGAGTAACAGAACATTACAAACTTTCGCATTTATATTAGTGGCGAAAACAAGAACACATTGTCACCCTACACTGGCGGTCTTTTATATTCATAAAGTGTCTACGACTTTTGTGTACCAGTACTATGATGTGATATTATTTAGCTGTTCTATTCGTAAGCTGCCCACTGTTATGGGAAGTAACAGCTAGTCGCAATGACTACAGGTAATAGGACATTTTATTATATGGAGAACAAACTAGTTCCGCTGGGTCGGTAGTCCGACAGGGCTGTAGAGAAATCGGACGCAGATGATCGGACGGAGTGTTATTAAAAAAAAAATCTGACCGAAAATCGAACTCCTCCTAAAGCTCATGCGATTGTCGACTATTCATACATCGATATAATCATTGCGGGGAACCTCCTGGTTTGGCAAAGCTTAACCTACAATGGGATCCGCAACGAATTTAATCACGACAAAGTAGGTAGCGATTCCAAATCATCAAACGCGATTACAAAGTTTCCCTTTCGCCGTAAACTGAGTGAAATAAACAAATGGCCTGACACAAGCCATCAAACCCAACCGGCCGGAAACAGTCCTACCCTTTAACAGAACGTCCGTACTGACAAACTTTATATTTACGAGTGACATTATTACACGTTATTGCATATTCGATAAGACAAACTAAATTGTTCAAGGGACCTGCAGATCAGGGGTAAAGTCAACAAACATAAGTTTACTTATGTTTTTACAACATCAAAACATTTCATTTGAATATTCGTATAACAAAAGTTGAGGAAGTAAATACATTGAATCATCTTTTTCTGAGCCCAAAATTTGCGGAGCCAGATATCGAATATGTGTCTTTTTTGCATATGAGAAATTCGATAACCTTTGGACGACTACCAACACCCATGGTCATCCGCATTATTATCATGCAGATGCGTTGCCTTCCTTGCTTCTTCCAACGGGCCTCCGACCACTCACAATCCTCATGAAACGCGACAGCCTATCCTGTCACTTTACGGCGCTGTCATTTGAGCTAGTACACCTCACCCCGGTCGCGCCAGCTCAATTCGGCTGTAATATAGCGTGGCACTCCCTAATACTAAATGTATGTATAAATATCACCATGCTGCCCATAAGTCACACTGGCTAATTAGCATTTCCCCAATCCTGCTTATATTATAAATGCAAAATTGTGTATATATGTTATTTTTAAGGTAAAAAATACGCAACATATTTGGATTACTATCTATTATATAAATAAATTTTATCCAATATTATCGATATCGAAAAAATTAAGGATTTCCGGAGAATGGATTTTACGCAGATGAAATCGCGGGTCGCCACTAGTTAATTTCTTGTATTTTGTTCGTGATGTTTAATGTTATTAGTAGCTAGGGGCGCTATATCACTTTATCTCTAATAGGTAGGTACTGTGCCACAACGATACATATAACCAGCGGACCAGTGAAAAATAAATAAACTGATGAAGTTTGGGGAATGTTCCCGTATTATTATTATAAATTATACAAAAACTGACGCTGATCTTTATCTGTACCTGGATTGTTGCTGAAAAAAAATTCTGCATCAATTACTGAGGTTGATATTGATGTTTATAGAATTACATAAACTTCAAATACTTTTTTATGTTTTTTTCTATCAAATTAAAACTTTAAATCGGATAATTTATAATGCTTCGTACAATATTTCCAATGATTATATCAATTAACTAGTAATGTAGCGGGTGTTATAGTGAAAAACTTTCAAACGTAAAACTTTCATTTAAAAAAAAACTCCCTTTCACTCCCTTCGGGGTAAATTTTCAAAAATTCTCTCTTAGTTACCAACATTCTTCCAACTAACATGCATGTTGCATGCCAAATTTCAGCTTCTTGAGTTCTGTAGTAATCCCAGGTGTGCGTTGTCCGTCAATCAGTCAATCAATCACTAGGCAACGGAAGTTTTAAATATATATAGCATACCAACTAAGATAATCTAGCATAACTTAGCATCCAAAGGGTTGTAAATAACAATTTCAGTACGAGTGTTATTTCAAACATCGGACAATTTGATTTCATACTTAACAAGTATACTGCGGCATTGTGCGGATATGTGTAGGCGTGGGAACTTTTATCGAAAACTAGCTCCGTTTGCATGTTTGTCCAATTTTTATCCAACATAAAACTTACCAGTTGGCGCGCCAGCAGCGTGATGAGATGCACGCAGCAGTTCGTCGTGAGACCGCCCTGCAGCGCGCGAGCCGCAAGCGTCACCGCAGTAGTCACGCACCTGCGTACAGGACGTTGTACAGGTATAACCCTCTTATCGTGGATTATCTTGTGTGAAAGTTGAAATAATACAAAAACCGATTGACTATCTCGTATTCTATTGGTATGTTCAACAACAGTCGTGACGTCACGGGTTGGAGTCCCAAACTGAAGTGTTATTTGGAAGTTGGTAATATTTCACCCCCCACGAGGAGCACGTTAAGCCATCGTTCTTGCGATTTCTCTCCGTTCGTGTCGGACTGCTGTCCCATTGGAATAGGAGAATGAGGGATAGAGAGTGCACTAGTGCCTGCGCACACACCTGTGCACTAATAACATATCCTGCACAATTGGTTAGCCTCTATATAGTTGCCTGCTGTAGCCGAAATTCGGTGATTATTATTCTATATAAACTCACTTGGCGGACAGTTGCGCCGCCAGCTCCTCTTTCTCGGCAGCGATTTCCAACAGATCGCCGATCACTTTGAGCGCATAGTATCGCAGCACTGTTGTTTTTTCTGACTTAGTCTGCAACAAAGTTACTATAGTGACGAACAGTCGCGTAAACTAATCCTTATAATATCTATTTAGTTTTTTATTAACAACGAGGACCGTACCCTGTCAAGTTTCTCCATTATTCGGTACAATTCGTTCATTTGTTTCTCCAGCTGCGGCAAGTCCAGCGTGACTTTGGTCTTGTCGCTCCGCCCACTGTTCTTGCTCGTGTCGCTCAGTGAGCTACAGACCGAGCTGGTCTTCGTCAATTTGGGCAGATTATCGTTATTCTTATTTTTCTTTTTATTTTTCTTCTTAGGTTCCTTTTCCTCTACGGCCTTATCGCCATCGTTTTCTTCGCCGTTGATTAATTTCTCCTCTTTCGTAGGCTCGTCCTTCTTTTTATCTTTATCGTCTTTGTTATCTTTCTCCTCGTTCACGTTTCCCGCGTCTCCGTTGGTGAGTTTCGATTTCTTCTTCTTCTTCGGTTTCTCTTCGTCGCCTTCAACTCCATTTACGTGTTTGCTGCTGGTACCATCGGTCAGCGAGGATATCATGTTGTTGAGCGACGACAGCACTTTATATATTTTGCTACTTATCGGACAGTAGTAAGGATCTAGCCCGGTGATATCGTCTTCTGTCACTGGCGACATGTTGCCACTGAAAAAAATAAAAGCTAAGAACAAGCTACTTCTTAATTTAAAATCATTCGCATTGTTTCGTAAACTGGGTGAATTAGTTAATAGAAATGCAGGTTAGTAAGAGATGGTCCCTCATAGTCTTAACGAATTAGACCGGCACGACCGTGGAGGTACCTCTCGCTCACATACTACTACGATGATGTGACAGCTACGATGTCTAGTTTCGTGTGGTTTGTGAGTAGCCGGTGGTCCAGTGAATAGAAGAGAAACGCATCTGTATAATAATTATGCGG
Source organism: Eumaeus atala (assembly GCA_017140195.1). NCBI lineage: Eukaryota > Metazoa > Arthropoda > Insecta > Lepidoptera > Lycaenidae > Eumaeus > Eumaeus atala. The sequence goes on from JAFELO010002694.1 coordinate 37,937, forward strand.
ATGTCGGATCAAAAGCCCTGACTGTTCGTTTGTCCTCATATAACATAAAAAGCCACCGCATACACGTAGTCAACAAATCCAAACAATACCATCCGTGTTGCGTAGTGCCCTTTGATCAACACAAATTTACATCTACAACAGACGAAATAGCAAATTGTGTGTTTAATGGAACATTAATAACAACATACCTGGCCAGTAACCTCTGTTTCAGTTTCCTCGCCTTTTTCTTGATAGTCTTCTGTTTCTCTCTCTCCTTTTTCTCCTGTTCCTTTCTCTCAGCTTCCGCTTCGATTTCATTCGTGGCTTGATCCTGACTCTCCGAAGTTGTCTATTTAAAGCAAAGATTACATTATTAGCATCTATGGTTTTTTCTCAACGTGCTATTGAATGTGCTATGTTGGGTGTTTCTCTGTCCGACAGAATCCGTAACGAAGTCATAAGGCACAGAACTAAAGTATCCGACATCACGCGAAGAATAAGCTCGGTGAAGTGGCAGTGGGCTGGTCACACACTCGGAAAAACATATGGCAGATGGACCCTTAGGGTTCTGTAGTGGAGGCGGCGTTTAGGAAAACGAAGTGTTGGTCGACCGTTCACCAGGTGGGAAGATGATCTCCATGCAACAGCCGGTCCGGGATGGATGCGAGTAGGGGGAGAGTTCATTGAAAGAGACCTATGTCCAGCAGTGGACCCGACAAGGGCTGGTAATAATGTATGATGAAAATGATGGCTCTTTATAATTATTAGAGCCGATGAGTCTCCTGTGATGTCGCATTATATACTGTAATGGCCTATTGAGGGGGGAGGGGGCACCAGCATTGTAATTATGTGGATGTCCATGGGCGTCGGTAGTCGTAAAAAGGCTCCGATTGCTCGATTGCTCGTTTGCCCTACTATAATAAAAGTAAATTGGCAAAATAGTAGCACAGTAAACAGAAAGTTAAATTCAACATTGAAACAATGTTCCGAATTCGTGTTGGCTTGTTCCACTGATCTGTGTTATAGTAGCTGGCATTGTAGTACGCTATTGACTAATATTAATGATAATGTTCAGTCTATTTGTTTGGTCTGAGTGGCGCTGTCTACTCTGTGTTGCCCGTATTTTCTCAATCCAGTCATAATTCACAGTGATCCCGATATTTCGATATCAATAGCGTGTGTACCGGCTGGCGCGGGAAAGTGGCGCGCTCGCGGATGGCCTGCAGGTGCGACTCGAGACGCATCTGACTGGCGTCCTGCTTGTCGCGGATGCGGCAGCGCAGCGCGTCCGTCTCCTGCTCCGCCGCCGCCGCCAGCGCCGACAAACGCGACTTCACTCCCTCCGCCTGATTCATAACGGAAAACAACATAATAACATTGTTTAGCGTAAAGTTTGATTACAAGATTTTACAAAACCCATGATGTAGAGGATTTTTAGCAAATGCTACGGTCCACTTCAGGCGTGGTCTTGTACCATTATACCATGTAAAGAAAGGTACATAGCCAAAGTTTGATGTGTAATACACCCACCCTGAACGTGATGAGTAACATACCTCTTTTTAAAGTAACCGATATTTAAAAATAACATCGTTAAAGCGTTATTGCAGTATGCTAGGAAAAATGTAGTGACCAGTGACTGTTAGTAAATTTCTGTTGTGAAAACCCCGGTTTCCCATAAAATAAGCTCAGTTTTAAATAGATAAATGGATTAAAATAAGAGTATTTTTATTTTTATTTATGATAAATAGGTGTAAGTATGAAGTGAAAATTGAAATCAATTATTCCACTACTTCTTTACGGCTCAATGCCAATAAAAATATATGACACCAATTGTGAGGACCCATTATGGAGAAGGGGGAGGACAAATCCTAGTCTTCTCCCATTATTTGAAATTGTCCCATACTATGCATCAGCTGTCCAGTTATATATATAGTATAGTATAGATATCAGGTGCGCTCACTTTCTCGCGCGCGGCGTCTCCGCGGCGGCGGCGCTCTCGCTCGCGCAGCAGCTCGAGGCGGGCGTGACGCTCGCGCCGCCGCGCCAGCAGGCCCGCCACGTGCTGTTCGCGAGCCGCCTCAAGCGCTGCGCGCCGCTCGCCCACCGCTGCCTCACGCGCAGCCTTCGCCTCCTAAAATACAACATTCGCTCTCATAACCGCCACAAACTGGCCGTCAATCGCAGCTCTATGAAGTGTAACCTTCTTCTTTGCCATGACACGCATTTTTTTAGATGAAAATACTATGGGTACGCATCACCGCCATGTAAATCAGTTTGATAATGATTTGGATGAAGATGGCGCTACAGATGATGACGATAACATGATCGGGAGTTCAATGGTTATTTACTCTGAAAAAAAAATGCCCAACACGCTAAAGTAGTTTGCATTTAAAAAATACGAGTTGTGATTATTCCACACGACTGAAGTAAAACTTAATATCAACTCAACTTTATTTCATGTTATATGCTCGCACTCTTTCTCTCACTCTAATATTATATACGAACGAAACGTTACTCTATTAATACATTATGTACAACGGAAATTAAGAGGGAGATATACTAGCTTATATCTCCCTCTTAACTTCCGTTGGCGTCGTTTTCGTAACACTCTCTTCAAGCATTCTCCAGCCGAGTAAATTTTATCACAAAAAGATTATCCTGTTAAATCCATGAGTTACAAGTAAGGGCCACGGACCAGTTTCTCGAGGCGATCGCGGCGCATCTGGCGCAGGCGCGTGGTGTGCGAGCGGCACTGATCCAGGAACTCGTGGCGCCGGTTCTCCGCCTCCAGCTGCTTGATGAACGCTATCTCGCGCAGCTTCTCCTCCTCGTCGTGGGCCTTGCGCACTATATCCTGTCATATTATTTAATTTTAGGAAGAGCTAGTACCATGCTGTATAGGGGGAGGTAGTGCCATGCATGGTGCAATTGGGTCGGCAGGACCGGGGAGATACCTCTCGCTCACTTGAGACCGGTGTAAAGTGACAGCGTCCCTATCGCATTTCGTGCAGTTTGTGAGTTGCGGCTATAAAATATATATATTATTTACCTTAAGACACGTTTTCGTTTGAAGGCTGCTTGCATTATCACCATTATATTTATCGATACACTGTTTTACATGGGACGATATCAATTACTACGAAGACCGATTCTGATCTAACTCGTACAATCCCTGACCATCTACGATCCACGGTGAGTATAGTACGTTATTATTATTAATTAGTAAAACAAAATGGCCACGAGATGAGAATAGTGTACCTCTCTCTGTGCTCGCTATGTCAGCGAGCTTAGTCACCAATCACCTAGTTTCAGGACCTAGTATTTTACACACACCAACGCACTCGGAAACGCTTGCTGTCTCTCTCCTGCCGGAAATTGAGGGAGTGATAGTGCCATCCCGCTTGCGCCCCAGCCCTCTCGTCCTTGTTCGGAGCGCGGTCCGGAATAATTATTATTCCGTGCCGTGTTTGGAACTCGGGCGAAACGCGCTTTTGTATACATATATGTACAGACTATTGTAAGTGACAAGGAGACCTAGACCCAACAGGTCCGAAGCCGCACCGCGCGACATACACCCCGACCTTTTTGAAGAAAGGGGGGGGGGGGGGAGTGGACAGCGAGTCCGACGGAGGACCAACCACCACCGGAGCCGCCCTACCATGCCACAGAAGAAGCCAGAGTCCACGTTGAGGTGCTCGCATCACATCTACGCACGCAGTTTTCACCACACCCAGCGGCGCCGTCGTTCGCAGAGCATCACGAGCAGGTGGAGTGCCGCATTCGAGAGCTTACCGTCAGAACCCGAATCCGCCACTCAGCGGGAAGGATTTCATTTCCCCCTCTGAGCTGCGGAAAGTCGCACTTAGCCTCTCGAGGCGCAAAGCCCCAAGCCCCGATGACATCCCCCCCACAGCGCTGGCAATAATGCCTAGGCGAGCAGCCGTGGCTCTCACACAGATCGCAAATGGCATTCTCCGGACGGCCCACTTTCCGGAGACCTGGAAAGAGGGGAGGGTCATCGTTCTGCCGAAGTCGGGCAAGCCCCGAAGCCTGCCTGGAAGCTACCGGCCGATAACGCTGCTGTCCCACATCACCAAGTTGTTCGAGAGATTCCCATAAGGGATGAACGGTTTGGCTTCCGGAGAGGCCACTCGACCACGTTCCAACTGACGCGGGTGATCCACCACTTGTCTGTAGAGATGAACAAGGGGAGACACTCTGTCGCAGTCTTTCTCGATATGGGGAAGGCCTTCGACAGGGTGTGGCACACGGGACTCTTGTACAAGTTGGTTGACGCCGAAGTCCCGCTGGCGTTTGTGAGTCTAGTGGCGTCATTCTTGGAAGGTAGGACCTTCCGGGTAGCGGTGAAGCGGAGGCACTCCTCGGTGAAGGCCATACGTGCCGGAGTGCCACAGGGCAGTTGCCTATCCCCTTGCCTGTTCGCGGCCTACACCAACGACATCCCCACACTCAATGATCCTTCGGGAGAGGGTGAGGTGGACGTCATGCTTACGCTGTTCGCCGACGACAGCGCATACGTAACCTCGTCCCGAAAGCCGGAGCTCGCAACTGGACGCATGCAGCGCATGTTGGACCGGTTGCCGGAGTGGCTCGATAGGTGGCGCATGTCCGTCAACGTGAATAAGACGACGGCGCTATATGTCAGCAGGAGGCGCTCCATGCCGAGGCGGTTAAAATTCAGAGGCCAGGATGTGTCTTGGGAATCCCCAGTCGTGTATCTCGGATGCAGTGTCGACCGCGCGCTGCGGATGGGCTCGCAGGTGGACCGAGCGGTCAACCAGGCGAGAATAGCCCGCGCTTTGCTGTGGCCGGCACTAGCATCCGGACTTCCTACACGGACGAAACTGGGGATTTACAAGACATATATCCGGTCACGCCTCACTTACGCCGCCCCCGCATGGTACGCGCTAAACTCCCAGGCCCAGCGGAAACGCCTGCAAGCCCAGCAAAATATACCCCTACGGGTCATCACGGGTGCCGGTCGCTACGTCCGCAATGACGTGATCGCGCGTGACTTGTCTTGAGTCGCTGGATGAGTTTGTGGTTCGATTGACGAGCGCTATGTTCAATAGGGCAGAAAATGGACCGCATATATCATCTACGCGGCCTGGCACCGCTGCACGCGCGACCACCTGGCGGGAGACCGTATCCGCGTGAACTCCCCCCCGTGATCCACCAAGCGGACTAGGGACTGCGTGTCCTGCGATGCGGACGAGGATCACACATGCGCATGCATAACACACCCAATCGCTACTCACCACAGTCACAACACACCACACAACACACAGGCCCTAAACAGGCCTACATTCCCTCCCTGAGCCCATAAGCCACGATGGCAAACCCGCAAATTATTGCGGCCCCGTTACCGAGGGGATAGTTGTCCCCACGCGACCCTACCTGGGTTATGCGGTCCGCCTCGATGCCCGTAACCCTCACAGATTACTGTGAAGATGACCAGGAGTGAGTAGTATTTTCAACGACCGCTTTGGTTGCTAACCTGATGGACTTACCAACGATGGTTAGATCGTAGCAGGGAGTGGTTCGAAGTATCGAGTGTTTGCGAATAATATTTAATCAATTGGGCGACCGAGCTTAGCTTGGGTAATTAACTTTCATGTGAATCGTGTAGCTGTTGTAAGGGTGTAAATACAGTGTAGCATCTTAAACAAACACCATGATATATATGTATAATGAGATTAAACGCGCGTGTGTACGCGCTTATGTACGCACTGGTTTCTAACTTACGTACTTGTACGCACGTTAGAAAAATATATAAATAACCGTGGTAACTGAAAATAAGTCATACATCATAAATGTCATTGGCATTCCTGAGAACCAGTAGACAGACCACGACAATATTAACTTTCTATAGGGTTTAAGCGTGGGCGTGCATAATTTGTCTATGTATGTATCTATCTATATATATATATATATATATATATATATATATATATATATATATCCCTCTCTCTCTGTCTCAAATGACAAAAACTTATAACTTCAAAATTAGACTATAACAAGTTTATATACTATCCTCACCTTCAAGTGCTGGTCGCGGTTTTCCGTTGCCTTTTGCAGTCGTCTCTCCATTCTCATTCTTTTATCATCAATCAGCTGGTTTTTAGCAACCTGGTAATGAATTTGCAATCTCTAATTATTTAATTTTCTGCAATTGTAAATAAATTATATCGCTTTTTGACATCAGCAAACCTCACAAAAGTGTAAAGAGAAATTTACGATAGATTTTTATTAATGGAGCTTGGCCCAACCACACTTTCCCACCTCTGCTACTTTTCTGTGTCCAGGATCAACAGCCGCCACCAATTGGGACTCCTTGATATGATCCAAATAAGTGTACTCGTAAGAGGTAGTGCCCTGCTGCACAGCCGAATTTAGCAGGCACAACAGTGGGGACTCCAGTCACTGGAACCAACTTAATTCGTCTATCTGGTACCTCCCTCTCACAATATTGAAGATACTGCCGCAAGATAGCTATGCTATCGTGTTTTAGCTGGAGTATCCGATGGCTCATAGGGAGGAGGAAAGGAGGATAACGCATGTGAATGACAATAATGCGGATATCTATGGACGCCGGTATTGGTCATACTACGTTACACTATAAAAGGGGTGACAACTGTGCCTCACTAGAGGAGAGAAGGTAAGAAGTCCAAAAGGAGGTCAACGCATCTGCAAAGTAATTATAATAATGTGCATGGCGTCGATAATCGTATACGGACTCCGATTCCTGTTTGTCCCCCAATACTATGAAAAAAAAACTGTAAAAAATAAGGGTCCAGTAGCTTATAAAGCTCCCTACCTTGACCTCCTCGACGCGCGCCAGCAGCTGGTGGATCCTCTTCGCCCGCTCGGTCTGATACTCCGTCCTCTGCTGCTCCGCTCGGGCTTGCTTTGTCTGCAGCCTATTGATATGAATGTTAATATTAGTCATATAGTAAAGAAAACCAATCTTGTACCCTGACAACTAACCCTGCAACCGCGGACGACCAAATGGATTCAAATGTTTGTTTGTTTGATAGCAATCGACTTAACGTGTTTTATTAATATTATTACAATATAAAATGACATTAGTTTCTTATTTTACTTTATGATTAAAATTTAATAGATTTTCCAATACACATAGCTGGCCCATTAGAGAAGAGGAAGAAGGGATAGCAACGCGTCTATATGACAATAATGTCCAAATGCATTGGCAGTCGTCAAAACGTAGGGGTCGTTATTAAGTTTTCGGTAACTATAAGAAAATGTAATGAAAGTAATTTTAATCTCATATAGAATTTGAATAAAATTGTTTTCTTTAAAATATGATAAAAGATTTTTTTTAGTATATTTTGAACAAAAGGTATGGTGTTTTACAGAATTAATATCACAAAATTTTCTCGAGTTGCTGTTCAAGAGGACAGTCAGTGAGAGTCAATTTTTAACAAAGTGATAAGAATATGTACCTTCGCAGAGCGTCTTGCAAGCTGCCCCGGCGTTTGATACCTTGCGATAACTTGGCATGTAATTGCTGTGCGCGACCTGCAACACAAACGAATTGCCCTCTGTGAGGGGTCACTTCAAAGACATGTCAACTGAGTATTTCGATATGGTGCCTCGTCACCCCATCCCCTCTCGTTACAAATCCTATGACTCCGATCCTAGACTATGATCCAAACTGTGTGACTAACATCGGTCGTTTTAGGGGACATACAGGTAGCTATTGAATGCTGGTTGTCAGCAAAAGCTTGTACGTAAATCAGTCGGCACAGAATTTTCATTCAAAATGGTTGCAACGGTCGGACTATCGGACGTATACGACCACATCACGACTACGGTCAAACACTTTCAGCAAACATGCTCTCCGGTGTACTCCGTACACGCAGACCTCTCCTGGGACAGACGCGAAACATAATCTACAACCCAGATACTCTTAAGTCCGGCAACAGGACACACATCCGACTACGAATAGTCCGAATGACACCTTCAGATTAGGAACTAATTCCAACTAATTTAATGTTCGCAATTTAGATCCCGAGGTCTCTCTGGCCATGGTAATAATAGTTAAATCAGCTGTTGTATACATTCTCAGATCGGGATGCGTCTCTCCCATTTGTGGGCGAGTGGGTGTACGGACCCATTTTGAACCCCTAAGCTAGTGTAGTAGTAGTAGTAGAGTACTTATAGAAAGTTCTATTGGTCCTCCCTTCGCTTCCACAGCATATATTCAGGTCGAAAAAAAAAAACAAAAAAAGAACGCATAGATTCTTAAAAGCTGTCTTTTTGATGAAGTAACTTCGACTTCCAGCTCTCGTTTTTTAGAAAAAAAATATCTCACCTGGGTCCCTCGCCACTAGGGCTTCTAACACACCCAGCGTATCGACTCGCTCTGCCCAAGACATGCCCGCCAGGGCAGTCTCGTATTGATCTTCTAGGCTAGCGGCGAGTGCCCCGAGAGCTTCTTGTGAGGGTGTCGATTTTTGCTGACCTTCGCATAGCACTTCAGCGTCAGTCTGTAAATATAATAAAAGTTTTATCCTTCGATATATGTTTTCTTCTGTAATGAACCTAATTTTTATTATTGAACGTAATGGGAATATAAAAAGTTGTCATATAGACTTCTGATCAAGAAAATATGTACTAGTGTATAAAATCATTCCTGTCGAGATTTAAGGAAACTATAATAACTGGACCAAAACAAAAAGATCGACACAATAAGGAACTACCATTCACAGTTCCTCCACAGAATATAAAAGGAAATTTCACCTCAGTATCATCCGTTTCAGTGTCAATATCTATATCCGAAACTTGTTGCAGCTCCAAAATTTGTCTATTCAATAAATCTTCCTCCTCACAAAGTTTCCTCTGATCAACTTCACATTGAAAGTCTAACGCCAAACTCATTTTCCTCTCGTTTTCTTCTATTTGTGAAGTCATTTCGGCAATCTCTGACATTTCTGATGGATCAGCAGTCATTAATATTTCATTATGGTCAGATATACCGTCATCGTCATCAAAATATTTAAATGTTGATTTGAACTCAGACTTCCATTTGTCAAAATCAAAAGTATCCTCCGTACTTTCCTGAGAGCGAGCTAGAGCCGTTGTTATACTTTCTAAAGATGAATGTAGCCTACTGCTTGTCAGTTCTGTGTATTCTTCTTCCTTAGGAACTCCCTTCTTTTTGTAAATTGCCTTATTTTTGGAAGATCTAGTTTTCAAGCCTGTTACGTCCGATTTCTGTCTCACTATTGAAGAGTCTTTTGTTCTTTGAGTCGATTTGTGTTTTGATAATAGTTTATTCTTTTCAGGTTTTGAATTGCACTCATCTTTCTTCACTGGTTGTGGTTGCTCCGATTTTGCTCTGTCGTCCTTTATTTTTTTTCCCTCATCAATAATACTATTAGTGTCTTGCTTAGGTGACTCTAGCATACTTAATGTTGGTAAACTGGTTGTAGCTGAAGGTTGACTAAACCTGTTTGCCCAGTGCGATTTTGAATGTTTTTTAGATTCCCGTATTATTCGTCTTGATTTAACAGTGAGCCATCCGTCATTGTCATTTTTACTAGGGTCCAAGTTTAATACCTCCACTGAGCTAGTTATATCTTGGAACATAGGGTAATCCTTGGGCACTAAAGTTTTCAAGCTTTCATTGGATTCTATACGAGATAAATCAACCTGCGTAATCAAGGTGTCAGTGCTACTATGTTCTTGAAATTCTTCATTTTTCTCCAAAGTAGAAGTATCATCTTTCTGATGTGCTTTATCGTTAACTTTCAAAGATGTAGGTCTAGAGAGTCGCTTTTTTGCTTCTGGTTTGTTATTACTGTTACATTTGCCATCACCCGATGCCATTTGAGCACTTTTATTTGTAGATCGTTTTAAGGTATTTCCTTTATATGGGGCACTTCCAGGTGTATCAAAAAGACTAGTTCGGCCAGTAGTCAGGTTAAAAGGATAACTACATTTGTTTGTTTGAACTCTTTTTTGAAATGCTCGCTGACTCTTAGGAGGAACTGTCGGTCGCATTTCAACTACAGTTGAGCTGCGTACTAATCTTGTTGGCGTCTTTACTTCAACTCTAGAAACATTTGATGATTTCGGCTTAGCTGCAGCTTGAGAATATGCTGGTCGCACGGTCTTCTTCATTTCTATATCTTTTTTTGGTTCATCTTTACTACTTTCTTTATTTGTTAATGTAATGTTGTCATCATGGCTTATAATAATTTCGGATTCAGATGCAGGTTTCTCATTTACGTTTAATAATTTTTCTTGATTAAGGTTTTGATCATCCTCCTGCAGTTTATGTTCTATGTTGTTACTAATCATAGCACAAGCGTCTGTCACATTTATTTCATAGATTTTTTTTCTAGACACGTCATTCTGCTTTTGACCTTTTTCAGGGTTACCTAAGTCTTCTTTCTCTGAAATGGCCACTAGGGAATTGTTATTGTCAATTTCTTTAGGACTTATTGCCTTATCATCAGATTTGGTAGAACTTTCATTAGAGATGTCTGCAAAATTTTCTTCAGATTTGCTAGGGGATGCTGAATATATTGTCTCTTTCGAGTCGGTTGATTCGTCTTTTTTTAATTGTGTCAAGGTATTCCCAGGATTGTCATTTTCCCGCTCTTGGTTTAACATATTCTCATTTTTAACTTTATTATCCAACAAGTTTTGAGTTAAAAAGGTATTTTCCATTATATCTAACTGATTTACTATGGATAGAGTATTATAAACGTTCCGAGCTGGAATATCTGTAACATCATCAATTGTTTCTGCGTTTTTTTTAAGAACATGTTGAGGCGATGAACTTCTAGCTTCGTCGTCTGGATTGTTAACATCATTCAACGTAGGCGCAGCTATCTGTTTATCATGGTCATTTTCTTGGGTACCCAATGCTTTATTACTTCCTTCGTCTTCTTCAATTGTATCTTTTACCTCTTTTTCTTTGATATCTGACAACCGGGATATTTCTTTAGCCAGTTTAGGTTCTGGCTTTGCGGTTATTTTAGAAGCAACGATTTTACTACTAAAGAATTCAATATTCGCTTTTGGACTAGAATTGGGGTGTGTGACTATTCTCGGACTTATCTTGCCACTGCCAGGACTTAATTTCCCAGTCAAATTGGGACTGTTTTTACCACTGGGGGTATTGTGTCCTGACAAACATGGACTATTTTTTCCTGACACAGATGGTGAACTTTTTACTGAATGTGTACGTCTCGATTCAGGGCGCACAAAGTCTGTTTTTCGTATCTCCCACGCTAGGCTTTGTGGTCTTTGCAAAGGAGGAGTGTTATCATACTCCCACTTAAGTCTAAACCATTCAGCGAGTGCTTTAAAGTCGCGTGTATAATTTTCAAGTACTAGAATTACTTCTTGGCATTCACTAACATTTTCATGAGCTTCAACTGTGTTATAAATTTCTCCAACCTAAAATACAAAAATTGGTAGTTAAAATATGTTTTCACAAATAAAGTACACGAAGCCTTTTATTTCACGGCAAACCAATTTTTGTAAAATTAATTTATAAACATTTTACAACTGAAAAGAATTATTTGAATGAATTTATATTACATTCTAAAAATTATTTGATCAATTAAAGTAAATAAGAATATAGCTAGGCAACTATTTCGCGTTTGATTTAAATATACTGAAAATAATCAAACTTACCATCTTTGTCACTATCAAATAGTAGACAGGGAATATGTTATTTGAAAATCACAAAGATATCCTATATCCTATCTCTCAAATTCTTCTGGCGTTTTAGTCAGAAAGTACATAAATCTATGTGAAGTCCAACGTTTATACAAGCAACAATTAACAATATTATTGATTTTCTCATAAAATATTTGCTATGCCGCTTGACAAGTTCGTCGTTGGTTCCGAAGATCTTGTTAAATCTATTGTGTTTATTATTGCATTGCATTGCAACAGGCTGCTATTTCGATAGCGTAACGGGCCAACGAACGGTGGATCGCCGGTCGTGCAAGTCCAATTCCGCCACAATATAGTAAAAATCATCATCATCAGCCCGACGACATCCACTGCTGGACATAGACCTCCGCCATAGTGCGTCAAAGGAAACATACCTCTTACAAAATAAGAAACAGTACTACGCTCAAAGATTTTTAGGACAACCCCACCAACTTTAGGACAGTGCAATGGGGTGAGGTTCCCATCCTCGCCCCTTGGCCCGTGCGTAAATGCGCCGCCTTTCGTCCCCTCTTCTTATAAGATAGGTACCAAGAGCGGCTCCTCCTCCTGCTCTTTAGTCCCCTCTCCTTATAAGAGAGATGCAAAGAGCTCCCGCCTCCTCGGGATCTGACACAGCCTTCATTATTTATCATCATCCATTTTAAATGAAAATAAAAAGTTAAACAAATTTTGAGTGCATATTATCTTTAAAAAAAATAACAACGTCCTGGGCCCCGAAGTTGAAACGGTTCTCTACATTGGAACGTTTTATAGAATGCAAGATCTCGTACTTACACCGTACTATAATATTAACAAAACCCTAGTAGTGAAGTCTGTCAACCAATAAACTCATACTTATAACATGTTTTTTTATAAAATTGGGAGGCAAGCGAGCAATCGAAGCCTTTTTTACGACTACCGAAGCCCATGAACATCCATATAATGACTTCGCCGATGCGTTACCCTCTCCCCAATGGGCCACCGGCTACTCACAAACCACACGAAACGCGACACCGTGGAGGTCATTTTACGGCGGTATCAAGTGAGCGAGAGGTACCTCCCCGGTCGTGCCGGCCTAATTCCTTTGCATAGGGGGAGTTAGTGTGATGGCACTGCCTCCTCCTATGCTTCAGTGCACTACCTCTTCCTGAAAACTTTACTGCGCTCTGCTTTGCTCCTATTGATCGTAATATGAAGGTATATGGTAGAGGTATAGCCTTCCTCAATAAGAGGGCTGTCCAACAGTAAAAGATGTTTCCAAGTAGAAACAGTCGTGAGAATACCGCGTTCATCCAAATGAACAGACTCCTCAGCTTATAATAATGTCTCAAAAAAAATTGTAAAAGGTAGTGGCATGCTGCATTGCAGCGGAATTGGGCCGCTATTCTCGCTCACTTGAAAACGCCGTAAAGTGACATCCACGGTGTCGCGTTTCGAGCGGTTTGTGAGTAGCCAGTGGCCAATGGGAGGGAGATGAAAAGGAGGGCAACGCATCGGCATAGTAATCATGTTGATGTTCATGGGCGTCGGTGGTCGTAGAAGAGCTCCGATTGCTCGTTTGTACGGGATATTGTATAAAAAAAAAGGAAAAAAACGACAATAATAAAAATCAATCGCAAAAAAATCGGTTAAAGAAAAATATCGCAAAGGAAAACTTACTGTTGTTAATAATTATTATTATTTTTTATCTAACACACACAAATTAATACCATGCTGCATGTTAAAAAATCTCAAAGGTTTAAAAAAAATTGTTACCGAACGCTGCAAATCTCCGAACAAAAGCGCCCAATATCTGGCTCTCAATTCCGAACGTTTGTCGCGTCCAGCTGATGCGGAGCGAAGACGGGTGGCACGGGGCGGCGCACGCCTCGCCGGAGGCAGGGCTTTTGGTGGCTTCCGAGAAACGCGAGCTAGAAATATAAAATCCATATGCACTAGGTATATTTAGCTCTCAATTCAGTAGTTTTTTCGGACTCATTCCCACCGCTGCTACTTCCGTGTCCAGGATCGGTAGTGTTCGTTCTCTCATTCAATGATTTTCATCATTCAATGATACTTTTAAGATCATCCTAATGAGCCTGAGAGAACGATAAAACTCACAGCCAGATCAAATAAATAAAACCGTGCGTGTATGAAATCTTTCATAAGCAATTTTTTTTTAGAAAAAGAATTCGATAACAATAGGGGTCAGCCAGTTGGATAAACAGAGGCCCCCATTTTTGAAGCGCAGAGGAGCTTTGCAATGAATAAACCGGAATTGGTTAGCTGTAATCTAGGTCTCTACATACGTTAATGGCAATCTATTAAAATTATTTAATAGATTAATTAGACATTTTATTTAAATTCATTAATTTGCCAAAAAAGGCGAAACGAAATCGGACATCACTACAATAAGGCCGAATACTAACAGAGTAATAGTAACAAAGTCAAAAGAAACGGTTTTGGTGGTATAGAAGTAGTGAATATTTGATCATTGGAGCCCTCTCCCGGTTAAGGCTCGAAAGTGTTGATAACGAAGACAACATAGTTGACACAGAACATACCGAAATCAACCAAAATTGCTAGTTTACTAATTCCTATATATTTTAACATTCGTCAATTCAATCAGCTCTTACTCTAAAACAATCTACACTGTTACAGTGCAGCTTACGGAATGATATCCATAACATGTTTCCACATCGACGCATCACTAGTATTTAATAACACATGTAGGTACGTTCCTATTATACCACAAGGTCGCAAGTTTCCTTACCGATCGATAGGACATAGTGCTTGACCCAAGTTTTAGCGAGTGTAAATAAAACGATAATCCAAAGTAACCTGAACAAGACTAATTTCAGCATATCATATGGCCCTGTTTAGCTACAAGAAATAAGACGCGTTAGACCTGAACCTGCAACTTGTTGGCTTCACTGCCTTATCCTGCGTGAATCAAACTCAATTTTACCACAACGCATGATTACGGCTTAGCTACTACGATGGTTACACGCCTGCTCAACACAGCGCATGATTACGGCTTAGCTACTACAATGGTTACACGTCTGATCAATACAACGCATGATTACGGCTTAGCTACTACAATGGTTACGCATCTGCTGATCACAACGCATGATTACGGCTTAGCTACTAAAATGGTCACACGTCTGCTCAACACAACGCATGATTACGGCTTAGCTACTAAAATGGTTACACGTCTGCTCAACACAAATTTTTGTTATGAGCGAAGTAGAACTTAGCTAACACCGACAATTGTAGATAGAAACCCTTGAAACCGTCCAGGCTTTGAAACATTATAGAATCTACTGTTATGAATCATTATTTTGTTATCTGGTCGATTCACGAAATACACTAGTGTTTGTTGATACTTTCGTTGGCTGTGGTTACATCATGTCCAAACATAGAGCAAAACAGTATCGGTACAATTCATAGGCAGAATAAATTAAAGTATTTGTCTGTGTAAGGTAAACTGAACGATAATGCCAGCACTGAAAGTTCAAGGCAACGCCTCATGCACTACGTAGGACGTGCCGAGAGCAATATTTCAATAACACATTAAGTTCCGTTTCGATTAATTACTAGTAAGCGTTACTAAAAAAAGGTTCGCAAATTTCGAAACCACAGCTTAAGCGCGGACATACAAATAAAACAAAGACTTGTAAAAGTCTAATGAAAAAATATGATATCACCAAAGTTTATTTTAGTCTGGAGACGACCCAGAGAGCCCACATGTTACTGGGTGGTAACGAGTGTCAATCATTGTTTAGGCCATTTTGTTTCCAAAGAGATAAGTCTAATCGGAGAGAAGTTGTTTCAGTCGCCGGTAAGTAGCATCGCTAGACTTTAACATTGAGGTTGCAACTGCAAATCGATGTAGTTTTGAGTTATTGATTCCTCTGGAAAAGGGATACGTAAAAAGGGATACGTAAAAATAACTTGAAATTTATAGTGATCAATATTACGTCATTCCCCCAGTCCCCTAAACCACAAAACACAAAAGCCTAATCGTATCGTACCTATCGTCGCCAAACAGTAATAGGTCCTTCCGTAACAAAAAGAAACACTCTTTGAGTGTTAAAATGGCCGCCTTTATGTTACATCGTACTTTGTTAAATATACATATAATTTGAAAAGTTCTCTGATAGAAGTATCCAATTAAATATAGCTGTAACCACATTCTATTTGAATAAATGATCGTAGAGAAATTGTTTCCACCATTAAAATAGCATCGCCAGACTTTAACATGGAGGTTGCAACTGCAAATCGATATAGTTTGAATGATTGACTCGGTCTAGAAAAGGAATAGGTAAAAATAACTTGCAAGTTTACACTGATCAATGTTACGAGGTCAGTCTAGTAGTTAACTTTTTAATTCTTATACACTCCATTTTAAATTGCATCTGTACCTGTAAAGTTAGAGGTAGTGCAATGTTGAATTGCAACAAAATTGGGCCTCTACGACTGAGGAGGTACCTCTCGCTTACATGACTCCGCCGTAAAGTGACAGCAATACTGTCTGAATCTGAATAGCCGTGACCCATTGGAGGGGAGGAGGAAAGGCGGACAACAAACAGTAATGCGTATGTCTATGCGCGTCGGTAGTCATCAGAAGGCTCTGATTGCTCGTTTACACTACAAAATATATATATATTTATATATTTTATAGGGCAAACGAGAAATATACTATAAAAATAAGGTATAATGTCAATCAGTACCTACTACCTATAATACAGATTTTTATACGATTACAATCACTTTTAACTGAATAATTTTACTCATTTAAATAATTATTATATAGCAGTAATCATCATCAGGGTAGCAAGTTGAACATTCCACGTGTAGGAAGCTAGTGCTACAGTGGTATATCAAGTACATACAGTGGTACAATATCTATCTGGCCCCCCGGTCAGAGAAGTGTCAATATTCAACTCTCGACATTGGGAGACAGAGGGACCATGGGGTCCCAGAATTTGTCTAAGGGCTCCAAATGAAATAGCTCCAATACCCGATTCCTTAGCTGGAGACAGAGGGAACCCATCCCATAATAAGTCCACATGCTCCGGATGAAATAGTCCGGATACGCGATTTCTTAGCAGGAGACAGAGGAGCCTCATACCGGAATTTGTCCACGGGCTCCGAATGAAGTAGATCTGATACCCGATTTCTTACTCTATCCCAGAATTTGTCCACAGGCTCCGAATGAAATAACTCCAATAAAAGAAATCTTAGCTTGAGACAGAGGGACCCCATCCCGTAATTTGGACACGGGCTCCGAATGAAAAAGTTGCGGTACCCGATTTGTTAGCAGGAGGCAGAGGGGGCCCACACCACAATTTGTCCATGGGCTGTGAATGAAACACATCCGATACCCGATTTCTTAGCAGGAGACAGATGCCCCATACCAGAAATAGTCCACAGGCTCCGAATGAATCAGATACCCGATATCACCAGAGCAGTCTGGGCCTAATGAAATAACAAGTAGACAGTATCCACAGCCAAGTGCAACAAGTTACAACTTGTTGAATTTTATAGCAAGATATTAAGCCATACATTTTTTTATCTGCTTTTTAATATCGGCTTTGTAATATCATATAATACTATATTCGTGACAGACTTTAAAAAATTTGCAATATGTGAGCAATGTCAGGCTTAGAGAAAAAGAAAAACATGCATTATAGAATAAGAATACAGAGGTTCCCAGATCACTGAATAATTGAGATACACATAATCAATACACCTTTTATGCATAAACATAATAAAACAGTAAGACTATAGTGTCTGTACATTATACTTCTAATAGAATACAACTCAATTATTATTTTTTTTATTGTCTGTAGTTCTGTTTGTATATATTTGTACGCTATTCTCTGAAATTAATTAATGGATTTTAACTATAGCTTTCCTTTTGAAGCTTTGACACTGGGCCTGGGCATTGTATGGGCTATAATTCACTTAGATGGTTGGTCTTCATTATGTGGAACACAATAAAACAGTAAGAGATATGGAAATGGCACATGAGGACAACATTTTAAGATTGATGATCATTTAGTGTTGATTTATAGAATTCAAGAGTTTAGAATAAAAAGAGTTTAGACTAAAAAGAATAATACCAAAAAGTCACCTCTGTGGTGTAACAATGCAAGTGTCGCCTGTTAAGACCATTAGCAGTGTGGGGTCCTGGGTTTGATCCCCAGGTCAGGCAACAATTATTAAATGTTTTGCAGATTATTCTGAGCATGCATTACATTATACGGGATTGGAATGTGCCCTAAGTGGCCATAGGCTTGCCACCTATGACATCATAGGCCTCAGTACCTTGACTAATTGTGGGTGTTCTAGTATATCTACTGAACTTACGACTTGTGGGTGTACTTGCACACCTCTGCCTAACTCTTCGAGGATAATAGGCATAAAGATACTTAAACTTTTTTCTTTTTAAACCCAAAAGTTAAAAATAATGTACCATCGAGAAAAGACTAGGTTGGCTTGGCTAGGTTGTGGGCTTTAAAAAATTAATAGTTCCCTTGGTATTAGAATTTATATGGATGTAACTAAGGGACACAGTTTTTGTTTCATTATAATAATCATAATTACATAATCATCACATGTCATTTGACAACTGCTACTGTTCACAGTACAGTTAATAATGAGTTTCACATTCGGCTTTCGTCAAGATAATTATCAAAACATCAAATTCCACACAGTAGTTATTGAATGATACGGACAAACAAAGTGTTAAATGTAAACAAATTGTTCACAGGCCAAAAAGTGATAATGACAATAAATGTACAGCAGGTCCATTAGGGACCGTAGAATATACAACGGGCAGCCTCTGAAGTAATATGTATACAGAAGTAACTCTGATTTTGTACATTTAATTGCCTTTAAGCTGTTTTGTAGATTGACAACTAATGCATGTCAGATTTTATCAACAATTACCAACTGAAGCCTAGCACTATGTCAAAGTGGTCATGTAAAATTGGAATGGGTCAAAATTACCCAATATCAACAGTCATTGCTCGTAAACTTCAATTGTATGGAGGTGAGAATTAGTCAGGTTTAAGTATAAATATAATGCAGCGCAGCTTGTAAGTTGTAGTTTGTGTTTAGAGGACAACAAGTATATTAATATAACAAGCAGATTCAGACCAAACATATATATGGTAATTTAAAAATTTCAACAGGACAAAGACCATAAAATAAAAACAACTAAAAGCCTAGCATGCAGAGGAATAAAGATTATAAAACAAAGACTACAGTAAACAAATCCCAAACTTGTCACAGTTATGTCATAACTCATAATACAAAGACATAACAATATAATTAATAAATACATGTTTAATTAAATTTAAGAAAGGATATTGGCATATGATTTATCAAGTTATGACTTGTATAAATCACTCTCAGACAAGATCAGGGATGTCCAGATATCCCTACACCAGATGTATGTTACATGTGGTGTAGGAATATCTGGACATCCCAGTGCACCAAAGAAAAACATACACTACAATGCAGACATATGTCAAAACGGTCAGCAGCACACATATTTTCAGGCTCCAGCAAATGCAAATATACCTAGACCAAATAGTAAAATATATCTTTACATACACCAAAAACCTACCACACCATACCATAGTAGGAGTTTCAAAACGTTTTAAGCTACTGCTGCAAGTCTTGCTCTTTAAAATCTATCTTTCCTCTAAAATCTAACTTAAATAAAACATCAATTCCATGAAGAAGGAAGGACTAGTACTTTCAACGATCGTTTACGTTTATATAAATTCATTTTCTTATAAGCAAATTGGATTATTCAAAACATTCTTTGTTTGATTTGACGCCCACGACATAAAAAATTGATGTCTTACAAATACTAGTTAAAATTTTGTTTCTATTTACCAGGATTATCCACCGCAACATGGAAAGCCACTAAGTTCCGTGCTTCTCGCCCTTCCTCCTGCACCAACTGTCGAACCTCTTCCATTGTGCATCAAACAAAATATAACTATCGAAATACAAAATGTGAAAATAAGTACATAGCTTGTATTCATAAATAAAGAAGATAAATATCAATAAATGAAAATAAAAACGTATAAAGAGAATAAGAAAATATATTGCACCAAGGTGAATAAATATTAGCAGGCAAGCTTTAAACAGTAGCAAAATATTTTCATAACAATTTTTCAATTGGCATTTGGCAAATAATCTGAAGTGTGACAATTTATGTCAACGTCAATAAAAAATTGTTTGCCAGATATAAATGACAATGGGCAATTTTTTTTTTTTGATTGGCCACACTTACAGTAAACATCATTAAATCTTGCCGTTGAACGTCAATGCCTTTTCATGTAATTAACCCTCAGAACAATAATTAAAGCTTTCTCATCTTCCTATACTATTCACCAATACAACCAGTCATTGTCACAAAACTGCCTATGGCATCCCTTCTCTATTTATATAATATCTATGGGTATAACCTTTAGAATTATTTTACCCCCGACAGCACATTTTTTGGTAGTTGGTATTATCTGACACAAATAAATTTTGAGCAATAGCAAAAGCTGCTACCAACCACGAAAAATCAGACAATCCAAGACCACGACCACTCCGTCAGGAGTTTACGACAAAGGTGATGACGATGATTGATTATCTGACATCTTCTATCACACCATACAAAATGCGGGCAAGTAATGATTATTTTCATAAGTAGTGTTACCTATACTCGTTCTTTGAGTTGTCAAAATTATACCAGAAGTAACTAAGGTTCGTGAATCGAATCATTCCCCGCGCGAGGGGCATTATTATGTTAAATGTCACATGATTAAATTTGTATGTACGCGCTAGCCTCGGTCGGCAATCGACTATAACGAATCTGCTTAATAATGTATTCAAATCATTATTTTACAAATCTCTTGTATGTCGTTACTTTACTACTACCAGTTCAACCCTTACGCTGGCCTGCTTAGAGCCAGTAAGTTACATTACAATTACATTTCATTCCGATTTTCAGGGAACTACAGAAATTGAGGCGAATTTTATTCCCAAGGTGTGGTATCTTCCGAAAATTATTTTACTTTATAATATAATTTACAATACAATCGCCCTTCTACGCTATTTTTACATTTACAAATTGAAAGATTTTGTACGTTTCTTGGATCCTGCAGTATAAACGTATACATTGCTGTATGTACGAGGGTGGATCTAAAAGTTCGTGGCCTAACCTACATGGAGCTATGACATCCTTTTAAATCTACCGTCATTTGTTAGTATGTGTCATATTCATTTATTGTGCGCAGTTTCATTCCGATACTGTACAATATAAATTTTCTGTGATTATTTGTCTGACGCAATTTTCAATAATGGAGAAAAATGAACACCGTGCAGTCATTAAGTGCCTCAATAGAAAGGCTTATCACCAAAAGACAACCATCAAGATATGGTGAGCACTTTGGGGGAGTCTGCTCCATCGTATTCCAGTGTCAAGAAGTGGGTAGCTGAGTTCAAGCGCGGTCGTGAGAGCATTAAAGATGATCCTAGGAGTGGAAGGCCTACATCCTCTACCACGAAAGAAAACATCGATAAAATTGTGATCTCGTACTGGGTGACCGTCGTTTGACCATTGGTTAGATAGCTGAGATAACAAACATTAGTTATGGCCGGGTGTAACACATAATAACGGAAGAGTTGGGGTTCCATAAGGTTTCTGCTCGCTGGGTCCCGAGGTTGCTTTCAGCTGAACAAAAACGAGTTCGATACACAATTTCGCGAGACTGTTTGGAACTTTTTGAGACTGATTCCGAAGACTTTTTGTCTAGATTCGTTACCATGGATGAAAGCTGGATTCACCACCATACTCTTGAATCAACGCAACAATCCAGATAGTGGAAAAGATCAGACTCCTACACCGAAAAAGGCTAAGGTCGTTTTGTCGACTAACAAAGTCATGGCTTCTGTTTTATTTACCGAAAGGTCAAACTATAAATTCTAGTTATTATTGTAACCTTTTACGAAGACTCCGGGAAGAAATAAAAGAAAAAAGGCCGGGAATATTGCGTAAGATAGTTTTGTTTCATCAAGACAATGCACGTGTTCACACTTCGGTTGAAACAATGTCTGTAATCCATGATTGTGGCTACGAATTGTTGCCCCACCCGCCTTATTCGCCGGATTTAGTCGCCTCGGATTATCATTTATTTCCAAATTTAAAAAAACATTTGGTTGGTTCGAAATTTTCGACCAAAGATGAGGTGATAGTCGCAATAAACGATTATTTCGCTGACCTTCCGGAATCTTTTTTTTTTCGAGGGGATATACAAGTTGCAGGTCAGGTGGAGGAAGTGTCTTGAACTAGATGGAGACTATGTCGAAAAATAAAAATAAATTTAGATCCACTTTTCTTTCATTTTCTTGGTCGGGCTTAGAACTTTTAGATCCACCCTCGTACGTATGCAGCTTAATCACTGGTACATTCAACTTGTGTATATTTGGAGTATTTCTATAATGAATATTACTTTTTCTAAATTCATTTACATTTCTGTGGACATACATTCATCATCATCACCTTTATCAGCTGGACGACTTCCACTGCTTGACATAGGCCTCCTCCATAGAGCGCCATAGGTCATGGTCACGAGCCACATCCATACAGTGGTTCCACGACTCCTTAAGCAGTATATCGACGTAAGTAAACGCAATTGCTATAAGTAAAAAAGTCAAGTTGTCACTTGAGCCCAAAAATTGTTTTAAAAAGAAAAAAAATTAACCTAGAATTTATTGGTGACAGACACGTGATATTTTGTAAAAGGTTTTTTCAAGAGAGCATGTAAATGTAACCATATTGTTTATTCACTTAAAGTTATCCGAAACAGGTGTCTGGTGATATACACTATAGATTATTTATTCACAGGCCTTAAGAATGTCGTAAGTACTTCTTGTTGAACATGGAGTAGCACAGTACTATACTTCTATACAAATATAAAATGTTGCACTTAAAGTGTTTTAATCAATACGATGGTTTTTTTTTAAAGGTGTATGGCTGACCAAAAAATAAAACTGCTACCAAATACAGTTTTATGGTAAGAAAATACTGGCTTTGCGGTATAATTTAAAGGCTGTTACTACATAATTTGTTTATCATTATTACTTTCATAAGCAGTCCGTCTCGGCTTCGCAAGGTTGTTTCACGGCATAAATGGCAAGAATTCGTTGATTTACAAAAATATAAAACTTTTTTTTTATTTTGGCCTCGTAAACATTAATAAGATAGCAATTTAAATGGTTACATTACCGAAATTTTCATAATAACTAAAAGTTTTGAAAACATATAATATAACCTGTGTTCATTACTGATAATGTAAGATTCAAAGGTTTTTTTTATTTAAATCAATTAGTAGTTTCGGAGCAAATTCAATGTAAACAAACGAAGAAACAATCAATTTTTTCCTGTTTAATAACATTGGTAAAGATACTAAAAAAATATTTTGCTTGAATTAAAAGTTTACGTAAAACATATTAAAGCAATGAAAAATAAAAACAAAATTGTTATTATTTACTTATAAGTCTTTTACAAGTATTATCAAGAGTAAAAATTAACTAAAATTGCTTTTAAAGTATTATCAAAAGTAAAAATTAACTAAATTTGCAGCAGGTCAGTTTTTGATAATACTTAATAATCTCCTTATTTGGCAACATGTGAAGAACATAATAATGAAATTATTACAGTTTTAACGAACCCACCCTATGAATAAAGAAAAATAAATAATTTCAGAAATGACTTCTTGACGACTGTTAAGAACTAAGTACTTAAATGACTATTTAAGTACGTATTAACATTCAAACAAATTAAAAAACATCACTTCCCTCACAATCATCACTCTCGAAACATGATTGTGATGTTAAAATTTATAAGGAAATTAACAAATTTTTTGTTGCGCTGTAGTTGTAAAGAGGTGAAAATTCTTAAACACTGACTACGTTGTTCGGGGCTTTTGTGCTCATCTGTATATTGAATACTAATGAGACCTATATGTCCCTAACCCTTTTCATCAGCATCCGCTCACTGGTTTTTGTTGTATTTTAAACTTTCCTGAGCACAGCTGTTCAGTATCGCTTTTCTGTCCACCAACTTCGTCATATATCGTATAAATTGTTATATTTTTGGAGAGAAACCGGCAAGTTATTAAGATATAAATTAAGTTTTGGTTTGGTTTTGGTGTAAACATTGTCAAAATTTGTCCATTATCATTTTTCTATATGCGACAATTCTTTTCGGTGAATCCAGTCTCGGTGATACCAACCTCTTCAAATTCAGTCTCAATACAATTCCCATTTGGCGCTATACAGTGATTCACATAAATGACATTTCAATTGTTCTAATATTGCAATACGCAAGTTGGAAATCATTAATTTCTTATATTCTTTTTAAATAGGTGGAGAACATACTCAGATCCCATAAAATCACGTCCTTCAATCACCGTTACATATAAGACTTTACTAGCCATTCCTATAACTGTTGGCCAGTGTGATGGAGCACATACTCTACTTTTCTTAACAGTACGCTCTATGATATGATGCGCTCAAATAAATCTGAACCTCCCCCTGCCCCCAAGAAGAGGAAGCGGAACAGGCCTTGAAAGAGGCAGCCGAAACGTTCGCATGAGCACGCTGAACCTCCAGAGGCACCACCGACTCTCCCTCTCCCGAGCGCGGAGATTGAGACCCACCAGGCCGTCAAGGGAGCAGGCGCACCGCAGCCAGCCATCCTAAGGCCTACACCTCCCCCAGATCAATACCACACACCACACCCCCAGTACCCACTACCAAGCAGACACTCCGGGGCCCCGTCGAACCTATGGTCACAGCCCTGCCGGGAAGTCGCTCCTGGTTCAATACTGGCGAGCTCAGGGAGATATTCGTTGAGACCGTCAGGGAGGAACTCAGGCAAGTGATCAGGAAGGAGCTCACTCGTCTGCTCAGGGACCCCAAGATGTGGCCGCACAGAGCCACATCACAGACGACTTCGACACCGCACTCATCCAGCCACCAAAGGGAACCAGTGATAGATAGTAAGCAATTGCGAATCATCTACTGGAACCCCGGCGGCATCCGAGGAAAAGTTCAGGACCTCAGACAGCTCGCCCAGGAGTACGATATTCACGTCATACCGTTGCGAGAGACAGGGCTGGGGCCTCGACAGGACCTCAAGGTATGAACTACAAACACAGTTCACACCGCACCCAGTAGCGCCAGTCGCCGCCGAGCACCACGAGCACGTAAAGGGCCGCTTCCGAGAGCTCCTTTCGAGCTCGCCTCCGCCGCTGGGCGAGGGAAATTTTATCTCCCCAGCCGTGCTGCGGAAGGCTGCACTTCGCCTCTCGAGGCGCAAAGGACCAGGCCCCGACAACATCCCCCCCACAGCACCTGTGAAGACGCCGTGACGCTCAACTGTGGCTCTCACCAGGATAGCCAACGGCGTTCTCCGCACGTCCCACTTTCCGGATATCTGGAAAGAATGGAGAATCGTCGTCCTCCCGAAGCCGGGCAAGTCTCGGCGCCTACCCGGAAGCTACCTGCCGATCACGCTGCTGTCGCACGTGGCCAAGTTGTTCGAGCGGCTATTGCTCCGGAGACTGAAGATGTACGTCTCAATAAGGGAGGAGCAGTTCGGTTTCCGGAGCAATACGTGCTGGAGTGCCGCAGGGCAGTTGCCTATCCCCTTGCCTCTACGCGGCCTATACCAACGACATCCCGACGCTCAACGACCCAATGGGAGATGGCGAAAGGGATGTCTTGCTCGCACAGCCGCTGCATTCGCCCGGCTGCTAGCTCCGGCTTTCGGGACGAGGACATGTAAGCGCTGTCGTCGGTGAACAGATGGATCGACTGCCGGAGTGGCTCGACAAATGGAGGATGTCCGTCAACGTGGAGAAAACGGCATCCCTATTCGTCAGCACGAGGCGCAGCATGCCGGGGCGGTTAAAGCTGGGCGGCCAGGAGTTGTCTTGGAGGTCCCCGGGTGTGTATTGATCGCACGCTGTGGATGGGCTCGCAGGTTGATCGATCGATCAACCAGGCGAGGGCAGCCCGCGCCTTACTGCGTGCGACCAGTGCTCGCATCCGAGCTTTCACTACGCACGAAACTGGGGATATACAAGAAGTACATCCGATTGCAGCTCACTTACGCTGCCCGCCGGGGCGGGACTGCCTGTTGTTCCGCATATATATACGAGCTGGGCAAGTCGCAGATTTGGTTACATGAGTGCTTGCCTCTTTGCGCTTAAAGCGCTTGCAGGAAGCGCAGCACTCACTTTGTGACTGACATTCGGCTTTACGATGTCCTGTACCTCCACATTTACGGCATATCATTTTGGTTGCCCTACAGTATTTCTCCGGGTGTCCATATTTTTGGCATTTGTTGCAGCAAGTGATACGTATCATCTTCGTCCCAGCCAATATAGACACGACCAAGGCTAACCAAAAGATTAACTAGGACAGCTGTTTGTATATCTTAATATTCTTGTTTATCATATTAAGTAAGATTACGGCTAAAAGAAATCTGGCCAGGGCTGTCACGCTTCCCCACCATGGTTCAAGGCTTGTCGTGGCGGTGGGGCTGGAGCCTGGAGTGGTCCAAGACACCTTGGGCGAAGCCAATTGAATTGAGCAGGTATATGCTCTTTGTATCCTGTGTGCTTTTGCTTGTATAAGAAGAGGGGACTAAAGAGCAGGAGGAGGAGGCGCTATTTGTACCCCACTTATAAGAAACGAGGTGGCGCTATTGCACACGGCACAGGATGGGAACCTCCCCTCATTGCACTGTCCTAATGGTGTTTGAGTTGACCTGTGGTGCGGGTCAACTCCATCTGTGGAGGTGGCGTTGGTCCCTTAGGGGGTTGACTAGCCGTCAAAGTGCCCTGATGATTTGCTGTTCTCAAACCTCACCAAAGGCGGCACTGATGGCACTCGCGGTGGTTTATGTGGGTATTCGGCACTATAATGTACCGCGAGTTCCACAAACCACTGGACCCCACCCAGGGCCAGTGAAAACGAGTAAATACGTTTCCCTGCGTCAACAAGGGATGTCACACTTAACTTTTTGAATTTGAAAACGAAAATATTTTATTCTTATATCTTTAATATTATTTATATTTAATAATTATACATAGAAATTATAAAAAAAATTACAATAGTCATAAGACACAAAATCATTCTCCACATCATTAAAATATTTTCGTCAACACTTTCCTTTTCATTGTATCTTATCTTGAAACCGTTCACTAATTGTTTTGCATGATCGATGTCTATACCACGATGGTCTAACCATGTGGCGTTGATACGCGGTGATTCCAAATGATCTTCTGACGAAACGAAAAAGAAAAACTTTAATAATCTATTTAAAATAATTTTATTTTTCAATGTAGTTTCCTTCTGCCTGTCCAGCGCTTCTCTAGTGTCGTTACACCAGTTTGATACAATGTTTTCTCTAACCCCTCAAAATACTCGTCTACGGTGACAATGACTTCATTATTTGATGAAAGTCTTTGGCCACCTAACCATTTCTTGAGATTCGGGAATAAATATTAGTCGCACGGGGCCAGATCTGGGGAATAGAGGGGATTAGGTTAACAATTCAAACCGCAATTCATGGCAACTGCAACCCTTGACTAGTGCACAGGTGCGTTGTCGTGGTGGAGTAAAACTTTCTTTTTGGCTAAATGAAGCCGTTTCTTTCGGATTTCACTAAATTAACAAAATATTTTCAGCAAGCTTGCGTAATACTCTAAATTTATTGTAAACTCGTTAGTATCACGCTTAAGCAGCGCCAAACACTCCGACGGATCGTCCACTCGACGTTGCTTTGGGTTAACAGTAATCGGGTTAAGGCGGCACCCATCGCAAAACTTTTTCATACGCAAATGTTGGTGTAAAGTGATAAAAGCGCGTTCAGATGAAATGTTTACCATCTCTGCTATCTGCCGCAACTTGTAGCGCCCATCATTCAAAACGATTTTTTGAATCTTTTTGATCATGTCCCGATTCGTGACTTCGTTTGGACGGCCACACCTGTTGGCGTCTTCGCAACTCTGTCTCCCACATTTAAAATTTGTTTATTATATTAGGGAGTACAATTCACACCTGGGTAGGTGTGAATTGTACTCCCCACCATGGTTCAAGCCTTGTCGTGGCGGTGGGACTTAGTAGCCTGGGGTGAACCCAGGCGAATCCAATTGAACCGAGGGGGATCTTTGCACCCATCTTATAAGAAGTGGGGACATAAGTGCAACAGGAGGTGGCGCTTTTGCGCACGGGGCAAGGGGCGAGGATGGGAACCTCACCCCATTACACTGCTCCAATTTTGGTGGGGTTGTCCTGTGTGTGCAACCCCATCTGTGAAGGTGGAGTTGGTCCCACTAGCCGTCAAAGTGCACTGATGGTTGTTGTTCCGGGAGACCTCACCAAGGGCGGCACTGATGGCACTCGCGGTGGTTTTTGTGGGTATTCGGCACTATCATGCTCCGCGAGTCCCACACACCACTGAACCCCACCCAGGGCTGGTGAAGGCGCGTAAATGCGTTTCCCCGCGTCAACAAAAAAAGGGAGCAGTGTTGCCTTAAAACACTGTCTAGCTTGACCTTAATCTGGGTTGCTGTTTTCCCTGTTAAAACGTAAAACTTTATCACAGCACGAATTTCGTTTCTTTCCATTGTTGAGAAAACTTACGGCAGAGAACTTTCTAGGTCCTCACACAAATCCTATCAGTTCGAACAAATTCAAATTTGGCGTTTCGAAAAAAAAATATTGCCTATCTTTTTTTTTATTTCGTAGTTTCGGCCAGTTATCAATCAGCCTGGTAACCTCTGGCAGGTTGTCCGTTGGTATATTAATTGCCTGACAGACGTGTGTGTCGCCAACTTAATTCTGGATCAGTTTGTTAAAATAGAAGTTCCATAGAATGTGGTCTTGATTATTTGTTCTTTATGATTCTCTGTGATAATGATTTCCTTAATGCTGAATAAAAGCCGTTGGTTGTAGCTGATTCTATAGGTTCTGTTATTTCTATTTTTATTTGGTTTGTCTGGTAGTTTATGTAATTATTTTTATAAGCATTATTTCTTCTATGCAATTTTCTCTGAATGGAGCCTCCTTGTCCTCATTACAAAAGAGCATTGTTATCTATCACTTCGCATGAGCTGTGTATCGACACTGTGACTTATTGTAATAAGGTAAGGAAATTCGGGTATGTTGCTCACCAGGTATGGTTGCTTCGGTGAGTATCTGTGTAGGACGGCCCGCAGGGAGCCGCCGACTCGTTGTCTCGATTGTTATGCGGCTGTGGACTCGGCCCAGCACACCCTCGAGGTGTGCCGGAGATGAGCGGCGCTGCGTCACGATTTGACATCAGTTGTCGGAGGTGACTTGTCAAAGTCGAGCATCATCGTCGCGATGCTCGGCAGCGACGAGTCCTACTAGGCGATGGCTTCCGTCTGCGAGACCGTCATGTCCCAGAAGGAAGCCGACGAGCGGGAGAGAGAGGAGGCTTCCGACGCGGCCTCCCCCCGCCGACGACGAATGGGGGTACGAAAGAGGCGCTACCTGCAGCGCCTTCAGTAGTGGCCCTGTTCCGTGTCGGGCCGGGGTGGGAACCCGGTCCACTTCCAAAGACACGGCGTCGTGGGGACTGTCATGAGTAGCCGTACAGTCCCCAAAAAAAGGAAATTCGGGTATGTAATATAATGATAGTCGTTTTAGTCTTGCGGTTATGTACAGGAATAGGAATAAACTTATAAAATGTATAGGAATAGGAATAAACTTATAAAATGTATACGTGTTTTTATCTACTAATGGAACCTCCAATATGATTTTAGGCTTATCGAGCGTTCCAAGGTTGATAAAGTACTATAACTTACGGGACATAATAAACGGGGGTTTTCTAATTTAGAGTAAAACTAATATATGTTTCATGGAATTATTGTTATTTTATAAATGAACCCAGTGATAATATAATTCCTCTTTTTACACTCGAAGTATATAAAATATATGTGTTTAAAACCTTAACTTTTAGTTCGTAAGTGACTTTATTAAAAAATAAACATTTATTTAATTATTTCAACTGAGTTACAGCTATTCTATAACAAAAGTGATAATGGTCTTAATTAAAGATATACATTATTTACATTATTCTAAAATACTACGACTACAGATAAACTAGGACAGCTGATGGTATTTCATAATATTCTTATTAATTATATTGAGTAAGATTGTTGACAAAATAAATCTGGCCATGCCACTTAACTCATGCAACGTTCTGCCATTCCATTCCTATTATTTGGGCTAGGTGGCCGGCCCACCTTCTTTTTGGTCTGCCTATTTTTCCTTTACTTCTGGCTGCTGTAATTCAGATTATCGTCCTTGTGTCAAGAATTTTGTCTAGATTATTTCTATTTCAACTTTGAAGCTTGCAGTAAAACTTCAGGTTTCGGTCTTGTGTATTTACTTGTGGTTTTATGAACTTTCCTAGTATTAAGTATTCCTGCTCTTTTTCATTGCTCTTTGTGCTGTTTTGATCTTTTACACATATTTTTCATAGCAAAGTCTTAAATCATGAGAACAAAGTATATAATTGTTTAAAAAAAATTAAAACGTACATATTTTACTTATGCAGCGTAAATCGGGTATTCTTACTTTGTTATCAAATCTTAAAGAGAACAAAGCTTAATGAGAAGATCGAAATTTAAAATTCCAAGGGGATTAAATTTTATCGGTATTATTATACAGTATTGGGTATTGAGATCAATTAATACTCGGGAATAACATTGGCAAAAATTTGTACATTTTAATTTTTTTAATTTTATACATAAACGTCAATTTCAAAGTCATTTTGATTTTCTCTCTGTGACAGTTCTTTTCGGTGTCAAGCAAAATGGCGGATCAGGTGTGTAGTGATTATTTTTGATTAAAAATATTAAATTTAAAGATGTTTCTACAGTTATTGTGTTTTAAATACAAGGAAAACCCTATCTCGTTTATTAATCAATTAAAACTTTCAATTAAACATTTTACTCGTATTACTTATGGTAGTGCTAAGCTCCACGTGGGGTTTGTTCAGGGTTTCTAAATTATATTGCCAATATCGTTAATGAATCATATTTTTAAATATCAACGAAAATAGCTATTCTTGATAATAAATATAAATTAGAGATGAGGGCTTTTTATAAAATATTCGCAAATTTATACGTTGTTAGTTGTTACGTTCATTTTAGGTTATTAAGCTTCACGTACTTATCCGCCAACCCTATTCTTGTACCACTGAACTGAAACCTACTCACAATGTGACAATTGAATAGTAAAAATAGAGATTTCACTACCTTTAAAATACATCCAAAATTAAATGTTATTGCTTCTGTATCATTTTCACTATTTACTATTTGTCAATGTGCCCTTTTTATACGTTGATATTTTCACAAAGCAATAAAACAAATTTATACATATTTTAATAAAAATCTCGTCACAATATTCCGTAACGGCTTTACCGACTATTGTCTACTTTTCATACCCCTAACTGATAAGGTTTGTTCACACTAACCTGGTAACAATGTGGGGCGGGTCAGCGAGTATAGTATAAATATTGATGTTGCGTTTGTTATCGGCTACTTGCTCGATTATCCCTTATCCTATAATTTAAAAATTACGACTTAGAGAATTATCAAGACGCATTTATTTATTAGTTATGAATGTTAAACATTAAAAATCGACTAGAGACACCCTAGTAATCTGTGAATCTGTCCTTTATTTTGGATCTACATCACTTTTCAGGTACATAATTTCACTGCCAATGCATTTATCTATTGCTATGTAAAGAAATTGTGATATTCCTAAATCTGTTAGATTAAACATAGTTTAATTATTTATTTATTTAATATTATAAAATCTTTTATATACATATAGTGAATACTAAATTTGAACTGTTTAATGTTTACTATAATGAAGTAATAAATTGCAGACGGAACGTTCATTCCAAAAGCAACCTACTGTGTTTTTGAACCGTAAGAAAGGAATTGGTGTTAAAAGGAGCCGTAAACCACTAAGATACCATAAAGATGTGGGACTCGGTTTCAAAACACCGAGAGAGGTAAAGCATGCTGTGTGAAAATAACAAGTGTTTTTTTTTCTGTAGACAGAGAAAGCGTTTCAAAAACAGGCTACGGTTTTCCTCAACCGTAAAGGTGGCATGAAGAGGAAGGACATGCGCCACCATAAAAATGTTGGTCTAGGTTTCAAGACACCGCGTGAGGTCTGATTCGTATTTTATATTCGGGCTAGGTGGTGGGCTTCTTCGTTGCTAACAATGGTTTAATAGTATGGAATAGTCAACTTGATAATATAAAACAAATTTAATAAGTTATAAATGCATGTCCCATAAATTCTAATTTAAAGTTGGCAATTCCATTGTGAAAAGATGCTGTCCATGTAAGCTCGTGATATCAGTTATATTTGCTATGTTCATAAAGATTGTTAAGGTGGTGGTAAGTTTTGCATGTATGTTTACCTGCAGGATAAATATTTGTGTTTATGTTGCTGCGATAATTTTGAAATAAAAATTGTTTTATTTTTAAATTACCATGGCATAAAATGTGATCAGAAATATAAAACTCTTAACAAATTATTTATAATTCATATTGCTTTTCGTCATATTGTAAGCTAGTTTATTATGCTATAAACACCTTTTGGTTTCAAAAATCCTCAAATGCTTTTTCTCATATCTTTGTCAATCTGTATATTTAGAGATACCTAATTAAAAGACAAATGTTAATTTGAAAAACCCTAAAAGAGATTCTATGTAATATGCTAAAAGTCAAATAGTAAACATAATAATTTGAAATTGAAATTTTGGTTGTCTTTCTTGAAAAAATTATGCATGTACGTGTCCTTAGCATGATGAAAATTTAAAAATCATTTAATGGGCCATTCTTAAACCAACCTCCATTTATTTAGCACTCAATAAGGTTTTATTGCTATGCTTGTTGTATAAAACCATAAATGTATATGTGATGAAACTCACACGACGGTCTTCTGATTACTATATGATGAAGACAAGTGTTCCAAACCCAAATTCTGATTTATAAAAGATTTGAGTGGTTACTTAAGATCTTATTACTGGAATATACAACTGTTATCGCTGCCTACTTTCTGATATAATAATATAAATTGTAATATTATTTTTAATATGTTTTTCAATTATATTTTAACAATCTACGATCCATTTGATAAACACTAAAAATATATACATAACTTTGTTGTTATGCAGGTTAGAATGTTGTTAATACGACAAAGTTTTAAAGAATAATAATTAATTAAAATTTAAATAATAAACAAAAATTATACTGAATTACTATAATTCTACCTACAAACAAATACCATACATCATTTTGCAACTACATATGTTCAAATTGGAAATATGGGTAACTTATGTATATTATGTGAAAAAATATTCTATACTTTGTTTCATTAAAGCTTATTGATTGTTTTCTTAATTTTTATCAAAAACAATTAGTTGCAACTCAGAAGAAGTTTCTTTCGATGGATCACTAGTAACCACTCTTGTCAAATATTAATTGTAATGCTAATTAACAATAATACAATTTAAACATTTCTGCTAATATATTTAAATTCCATTTTACAGGCCATTGAAGGCACCTACATTGACAAGAAATGTCCTTTCACTGGCAATGTATCCATTCGAGGACGCATCTTAACTGGTGTTGTTCAGAAGATGAAGATGCAGCGCACAATTGTTATCAGACGTGATTACCTGCATTACTTGCCCAAATACAACAGATTTGAGAAGCGTCACAGAAACATGTCTGTACATTTATCTCCTTGCTTCAGGTAAATTTTTATAAAGTGTAGTTTTTTTTACTAATATATTTAAGTGAATTATCTACAATATATAATAATAAAATATGTATCATGCATTTCATATAAGCCAAAATATATTTGCATAACAGAACTGAATTTGTCAATAAAGTAAAATTGGTATTTAAGACAGAAAAACAATTACACTGAAGTACCAAGGGCTGGTAAATATTTAAAGCAACAACTTAAGCAAGTGTAGCATATAGCTCAACTTTTATTTATATGGACTTTAAAGCAACTCTGGTTAATAGATGGTGAATATGTAGTAAGAAAAGGCTTCCGACTCATACTTCTATTGCAAATGATGAAACTGACACGACGGTCTTCTGAAGACTAAATGACGATAGTTGTGTTCTAACCCAAATTCTGATTTATTGGACACGGTTTAATTAATGTATGCAGGATAATAGTTGTTAATAAATTTAAATTCTGTGTTTACAGGGATGTCGAGTCAGGTGATATTGTGACCATTGGTGAATGCAGGCCACTCTCCAAAACAGTACGATTCAATGTATTGAAGGTTTCCAAGGGCAAGGGATCCAAAAAATCATTTAAAAAGTTCTAATATAATATCTAAGTACTTGTGTGTTTAATTACTTGCTATTGTTTACATTATATATACTATATGTTTACA
>JAFELO010002695.1:0-26393 GCA_017140195.1 Eumaeus atala
CCCTCTCGCTGGACGCTGCAGACGGACATCGCCGACACCGCACGGGCGGTGCCAAGTGGGACGTGACAACCCCGTTGCCACGCTCCCGCAAGGATACGGCCCGCCGCATCTCCCGTGACACCAACTTCACGGCCAGGACCCATCTATTTCTTTTTCTTTCTTTTCTTCTGTTTGTCGCGTCTGACCTTTGACCTTTGTTTTTCCACCAATACACCGTACCGCAAACACAGCGTGCGATTCGGTGCCTGTCCATAGGGCCATCACGGAAGTGGAACCATACACGTTTCCAAGTTCGCTCTGGGACCTGTGAGAGTGCCCCGACAAATGGATAGACGCCGATCGTACAAAGATACCAATAGCCTAGGCACATAAACATATGTGCAAACGCACTCAGAGGTCAACACGACCTCGCACCGACCACAGCCTCGTATTGACGAGGCTCGAACAAACACATCTCCAGTAGGGAGCTAAGCTCCGGTCTGGACCCCCCTCGACCCGGCAACGGGAAGAGTGCGAAGACATGACGAGTAGTTAAGTAAGCCCACTTAAATCTATCAGTGTTTTAGTAAACCACAACGAATAGACTCAAACCTGTTTAGAGCCTTGATGTTTCGAAACACTAATAATGTAAACAATTTTGCTGCTTACAAACTTTTACTGACACACTGCCTTTATACCTCAGTAATTGATTGATATTTACACTATCATGTGTCGAGTAACGTTGGCTCTGTTTCAATGGAAATCAGGCCGCTGTAGCCGATATTCAGCACTATATTACTTAAATGGGAAAGTTTAATGTTTGTATGTTAGGTGTTCTTTTAACGCAAAAAACACGGAATGGACTTGGTTGAAATTTTCCTAAAAATACCGAAGAAAATAACGCCCTTAGGACGCGGGACATAGCTAGTTCTCTAAGAATATGTTAATTTTATTTGCAAAACCGTTCTTCTAGTTAAAAATAGATCTGGTTCAGGTTGGGGTTTCTTATCGAGGTTTCCGTAATAACGGCAGCTAGGTACGGGCATGATAACTTATAGACAAACATATATTTTCATGTGTAATCACTTATTCGTTATGTTCACACGACATACGCATAGACGGAGAGTCGCACGGACGGACATACAGACAGAAAAACAGATGGGTAACATTGTGATCCGTTAAATTTTTTCTCTTGAGGTGCACAAAATTAAAATAATCATATTCGATTCCTTTCATATTGGACGACCGGCTGGCTCAGTTGGTAACGTGGCGGTTAGTCCGCGTTTTCCGACGGAGGTCGCGGGTTCGAATCCCGTCTAAGTCATGGATGTTTATCCACGTATTATATGTATTTCTATGATAAAAATCTTAAATATATAAATTTTCTTACATTTGTAGTAATATTAAATATATTTCCGATGTCTAGTACCTGTAAGAGAAGTCCTTATCGTACTTACCGCAGGACTAGGCTACTGTGGTAGAATAAGTCCACAGAAATTATTATTATTATTGTTATATAACGGACATGAAATTGATAGAATATGATGAGATAATAATAATATACCTTTCGCCGGCCATTTTTTACCTACAGAGGAACGGTTAATAAAACATATAAATTTCAGGTTTGTATTAATATCTACTAAGCGATTTATCGCCAACAAAACTGTTAATCACATTTTATTGGCAATTATTGAAAAAGTATATGTGTACTTATGTACACGCGTTAGAAATTTACTTCTTTGGGGTCACAACAGAAAAACTAAAATGTTGACTATAGCCAACTTCACTCTTTTCATGGCGGTATGCATATCGCACTCGCACTTAAAAATTTACACTTTTCCCTAACGGGCTAAAAGAAGTATAAAAGATGCTTACAACTCGTATAACTTATAAAACGATATTGTGCTCTTATCTAATTGTGTGTGTGAAGATCTGTCGAATTGGTGAATATTTCACGAAATATTGACAAATTTACTGATATACAAATAATTTTACATTGAACGTAGGCTATACAATATTTTGTAAAACGCTATAGATCATTATGAAAACTTCTATTATGTAACTAAAAAATGTCAAAGTAAATCCTTATATCGCAGCTGCAGAAATAATTGACAACTGGCTGTACCGACAGACGATGTCCTGCCGTAATTTCAATGATTTCTTTTTTTTTTTTGTCATGTGGTAACGTTACACAAAAAAAGGAATTCGGCATTGTAAGCACATAAATTGTTATTTTTATATTACAGCGGGACGAACTAGCAATCGAAGTTTTTTACGACTACCAAATTAACATAATTAATATGCCGATGCGTTGTCCTCTTATTCACTTCCCCCCAACGGGCCACCAGCACTTGCACTAACAGACAGCAGCAAATGTGACATCGAAGAAGTCACTTCTACGCCACTATCATGTGAGCAAAACATACCTCCCCGGTCGTGCCAGCCCAATTCCGCTACAATGCAGCATCAAAGAGGTAGTCCTCTTACTACATATTGGTATTTTTAAATCAATGAATATTTCACATATTTGTTGTAATATCCGTGCCAAACCGGGACGGAGTGCTAGTGTAATAAGGCCGTAGTGGAATATTCTCGAACGGTGTGATGCAAGCGATTAGGTACAGTTAAGTAACCCGGTTGCGACAGACGCGTACCTACGCCGAATTATTCGAGATGTAGTCCGGTCATCTGTCCGAATGAATGGCTTTGTTCTTTTTTAACTTGCGCACCTCCATGGACGTTACTTTAGTGTGGTTAAGGGTTTCCTTACGTAATAGGTAGAAACGGGAGCCTATTACTTAAATTCCACTCTCTGTCTGTACGTCTTTCATAAATTTTATTTATATCATTGAACATAATAATTACAAACTTGTATTTGGTCTTTAAGTGACCCTCATTTGAAAATATAGCCCGGACTGCAATTATATGTATATTTTTATAGGCGCCAACGCCAACGACCAATCTGGGCCTTTTACGACTATCGACACCCAGGAACATCTATATAATTACAATGCCAATGTGTTGCCCGCATTGGCATTGTAACTATATAGATGTTCCCTCCCCCAATGGGCCATACATACATCTGTTCCGACGGACGCTATCATGTCATAAGTACCGAATTTGTAACCATAGTAACGCGAAATGTTACGGATACTGTATGTTTAACCTTTTTAACATTTCCGTATCGTTGTTAGAACACATTCCTACATAAATACAATACCTTGGCCCTCGCACATACATGTGGGTGCGTTTCATTTTTGTAAACATATATGCCCTAATCCCTATTGATCGAATTAGATCTTGCGCGATGCCACAAACCTTATGCACTTGAGAAGATTATTGAGCGGGCAACGCATGGGTCGCTCGCCTTCTCTGCAGGGCCATTGCGAGGAACATTTCCATGTAGTGGAAAGTTTCTCGCGACATGGATGTAATAAAGTTTCACATAAATTGCGTCATACATAAACACCGTTCCGTATACTGTTTTCAACATGATTTTTATTTATAGTAAAAGCAAGCGAGATTCGACGTAATTACTTTCCAAAATTTGTTATTTTTTAGTTGTGTACCTTAAAATAAAGTATCATGACCAACGGGCAATTTTATTGTACTTACGAACGACACGGGACTTATTGACGCGGGGAAACGCATTTACGCACCTTCACAGGCCCTGGGTGGGGTCCAGTGGTGTGGGGGCTCGCGGCACATCGTAATGTCTAATACACACAAAAACCATCGCGAGTGGTTTCTTTGGTGAATATGGGGGTATTCTATGGTGGAATCGGAACAGTAAATCATCAGGGCACCTCGACAGCTAATCACCCCCTAAGGGACCGACGCCACGTCTACAGGTGAGATTGTCCCGGACCACAGAACAAACCCACCGCCTCCTTTTCTTCTTTTGTCCCCTTTTCTTATAGCAGAGGTACGAAGAGCATCTCCTCCTCGGTTCAATTGGCTTCTTTCAAGGTGTCTCGCATCATCCCGGGCTACTGAGCCCCACCGCCGCGACAAGGGTTGAACCATAGTGGGGACGAATGTCGGCGTACCGTTATGTAACGTTTTAATATACTATTTCTTTTTCTTAGTATTTGGGCTCAAACGCGCAACTGGACTCTCTTGGCTACTACCAACACCCATAGCCATCCGCATCATGTTATTCAGACGTGTGCTCTCTTTCAAGTTCAAAAGTAAAATTCATTTACTTATCGAGCAACTTGGTTCATAATTGTTGGTCCCGTGTTGGTTCATAATTGACACTTAATACAAATGCCAATAGCTCCATAATATTACACGTACGATAAACTATAAACACGTGCATTTTAACTGCTTTAGAACCTATGTGCGAAGACAGTTGCGGATATACGGGCAGTCCATTATCAGGATGGAGTTGGCGCTGCCGAAGGCCTTGCGTGCCAGGGATGTGCAGCACATCATTGTATAAAGTCAGTCTACTAGTGCTTCTGCTCCTCCACGGCAGCCCCATCAGCATCCTGAAGGTGTTATTAAATTGTACACGCAGAACTTTGATCTTCTTTTTATATTTGAATATAACCCCATTCTATTAACGATTCGTTTGACTACTCATTGAATGACTTCAATATTATTTACTTCGTAAGTTTTAAGGGATAGATATTTTTTTTTATTATATATTGTACTATTGTAGTTATATTTTTATTATCTTAGGTTAAAATTTATACAATATGTAACAAAAACCCCATTCTTCCTGTCAAGATCATAATCAGAAGCAATATTTAAATGTAAAAGTACATGTCACTTAGTAGTACTGTTCCACTTAAAAATACAAAATAAATATTAAATCACTACAATATTATTGTAATTCGTGAATTAAATGTTCCGTAGGTCTGATAGGTTTGGTGGACCAATGTCCGCATTGGAAATGTTCATGACCCTGAATGTACCAGAGGTCACGAACTTGTCACGTGACAACAACCTGTGGCGCCGTAGCCATTTGTACAGAAATTTACGTAATTCTAAACACTTTTCAATATTTATTTATTTAATTATTATTGCTAATTGGCCAATATTTCATTTTATCGCACTATTATTTCAGGTAACGGTACACCTATTAGTATTTGTACTCATATTTAAAAGGAACAACAGGGCTTTTGTTACACATCGATTTTTTTAAATAGAATATGGGGCAAACGAGTAATTGGAGCCTTTTTGTGACTACCGACGCCCATGAACTTCACATGAACACATAATGACTATGTCGATACGTTGCCCTCCTTCTCCCCCACCGGCTACTCACAAAACGCACGAAACGCGACACTGAATATCACTTTACGACGGTATTATGTGAGCGAGGTGTACGTCCCCGGTTGTGCCGGCCCAATTCCGTTGCATAGAAGGATGTAGTGTCATGCACTATACATGGCACTACCTCCTACAATGCAACATGCCACTACCTCTTCCTATCTATTTAAGAAGATTAAAAGAGATTAGCTTTGCTTGACTATTGTATTAGGTCTATGGTCCTGTTAGATAGACTAAGTATAGTATATAAATAAATAGTAATAAGTAGGTACTAGTTACGTCTCTCTACCCCATACCTAAAAGATCCAATGCACTTTCATTTGACACTTTAACCTTTGCAGAAAGGTCGCGGGGTCCAATCATGCCATAAATACAATATTTGTGTCAGATAAGTAATTACGAAATTATTATGTACAATTAAGGTAGGTTTTTCTTCACCATTATCAGTAAATCTTTAAATGTTTCAAATAAGAGACCATAATTATTGTAATTATTTGATGTCGCTTAACCGATTGAAACTCCGCACTAGAAAGTTCCGTTGGGAGGTAGTGTATATAGTTGAAGTTTGTTGGTAGCCGGTGGCCCGTTGGGATGGATACCAACGCATCTGCATATAGGGATGTTAATGGGCGTCATCATCGAGGTCCGACTGCTCTTTTATCCTTCTACGGTTTTGCTTTTCTAGTTTGTGCCTACGTTTGCCCATAATTTCATCCACGTAAATTCTATCCCAAGGTAAATTGATCCCTCTA
Organism: Eumaeus atala; assembly: GCA_017140195.1. Lineage (NCBI taxonomy): Eukaryota > Metazoa > Arthropoda > Insecta > Lepidoptera > Lycaenidae > Eumaeus > Eumaeus atala. Next base: position 6,012 of record JAFELO010002695.1, read on the forward strand.
ATTTTTCACGACATAAGTATTTTTACCATGAACAAATTCCCCATCGAAACAAGAACAAATAAAAGAGTGTTTGTATGTCAGCTACGAGAAACGACTGGAGTACTCGAAAGAACATGATTCACAAGTGAAAAGTGCATCAGAGAAGCGGCGTAAGCGTCGCAAACCGTCACGCTAACCTTACGCTTGAACCGTCCACACTGAATTACCCGATCGCTGTTTCTCGTGACTTTACTCCTCATAACCCAATAGGGTTGCGAGGAGTAAAGTCACCATAATAATATATCATTACAATAAAACTACTCTTACGGATCTTAAAAATTATATAACTAGCCCTTCGTTTCAGAAGCTTTACAGCAACCGTGGTGACGGGTGGACTGAGTTGGCTGACGTGACAGATCAATCATTTTGTTCAACATCTCTTGTTCTGAGACTTCTCACTTTACAAAGCCAATCAAACTGAAAGCACCCGCTCCCCAAGTAATTAAGTTCTTTTAAAATAAATATTTAATGCTATTTTAACGAATACGTTTAATTAAATTACCTCACCCACCCCATGAGACATGGGACCCAACGGGACGAATAAGAATAATTGAGTTTAATTAAACTAAAATCTACTTTGAACTAGTTGCGCCCAGGGGATTTATTTACGTAAGCCTTAACCGCGTGAATATGGCGCACCAAAAGAGTATAAGTGCTTCACTATCTTCTCAGATCTACCAAATATGCACAGAGAATTTTATAAAATTGTTCAGGCTGTTTCGAAGGAGTTGCAACACACCAATGGCAGGACATTTTTATACCTGTATAAAGGTTGATGACGTTACATCAATAATTTAAAATACAACCTTCATTATGTATATGAGTGAATGAACTGAGTCATAATGACAATGACAAAACAATGTTTATTCTAATTTTATGTCAAAAATCATCGTCAGTCGCAGTAAGTTCAATTGCTTTAAAGTAAACCCCAATAACATATAACTACTACAATGAATCGTTATTCGATTCACTGTTAGAACTTGTAGAGCTACCACTCACAGTAACCATGAAGGTCTCGTAAACTGGGAGACAGCCTTATATACACGGTATTGCCATGCCGTTTCTCAGATGCACGACAGTTGAAGTACCTCTCATTCCCATCATACGGTCGTAAAGTGACAACTATGGTGTCACGTTTCACGTGATTTGTGATTAGCACATGGACCATTTGAGGGAAGTAGGAAGGGACAGCAACGCATTTGCATAACTCTTATTCGGATGTTTATGGACGTTGTTACTTATCAAAGTATTATATATATGAGAAAAAGCCTTTCAACAATGACAAATTATACTAAACTGCTGGATATAATATATTGTGCTATTTTTTGCATGTATCCTATACACAAAAAGGGGATGTCACTGGATATAGTGTTCAAATTATTGTTGCATTATAGTAGTGATTATAGTAGTGTGGATTATAGTAGAGTGGAGTATAGAAAACCTGTAGAAGATTTCTATCAAAAAGTGTTAACACGTTCCATAGGCTACATTTTAACTAGCGATACGCCCATGAATCAAACGGGCCGGATTGCCTCAAATTATAATTACGCTAAGACTTTCCTCGTGAATAGCTCTATCCAATCGTGCGAAAATCGATCACGTACCGCTCCAGTTACTTTGTTTTACATGTATAAGCATATACACAGTCTGGCCACAAATACAGTTACAATTAACACTGTCCTCATTTTGGCGCCAATACATAGTTTTTTTACGATATTAAAATGTTACAATGACTATTGAGTGGGGGTGGTTACAAAGCGAACAGAATCGATGTGATTGCATTACACAAAATAGGTATGGAGTCAAATGCAAGTTTTAAAACTCTCCATACACTCGGTATTAGTCAAATGTTTGTGTACCGGGCTATTAACGTGCACAATGAGAATTCCTACATTTGGAACAGTGGAAGACCGCCAACGTAGTGTTCCTACGAAAAGGTGGTCAAAGCAGTAAGGGAAAAAATGTGAAGAAATCCTGTCCGGAAGCAAAAGATTTTATCTCGGGAAGTGAAGATAGCACCAAGAACCATGTCGGGTATTTTAAGAGATGACTTAGGACTTGCAGCCTATAAGAGACGCTCTGGTCATTTCCTAACTGATAAGCTAAAGATCAACAAGCTTGTATTTTTTTAATAGCAAAAAGGGGCCATCGGAGCCTTTTGATGACTACCGATTTCCACAGATATTCGCGTGATTGTTACGCAGATGCGTTGCCATCCTACCACCCCCCTAATGGGCCACCGACTACTCACAACCCGAATGAAACGCGACAGCGACGCTGTCACTTTACATCAGAATCAAGTGTGACCGAGAGGTACTACCCCGGTACTACTCGTGCAGACCCAATTCCGCTGCATAGAATATGTACTGTTATGTGGTGCATAGAATATGTAGTACGATGTATGATGATACATGGCACTGCCTCCTCCTATGCAGCATGGCACTAACTGTTCTTAAAAATGGAAACAGCTACTGAGGTGGTACGCAAAGGGATGTCACAGAAAAAAATTGCTCACGGACGAGAATTATTTTTATTGAGCATCATTTAAACTGGCAAAATGACCGTATTTATGCTCAAAGCTTTCCAATTAGACAACAGAGTGCAACGTTGGTATTATCCAACTTTAGTGTTGGTTTGGTAGGGTGTTGAACATGAAGGAGTGACTGAGCCCTATTCTTGTGAGAAAGGTATTAATGATCCGCATAAGTGTATCAAGATAACATTCTTGAGAAGGCAGGTAAGCCCCTTAATAACACCATGTTCAGTAACCAAGTATAAACCTCGATCCACCCAATCTTGGTTAAAATGAACGTCCCGGACAGTGAAGAGAAGATTTTCCCCGCTGAAGGAATGTGTGCCTCTATTGGTAACTGGCCTCAACGTTTAAAACACTGTATTGCAGCCAATGGGTCTCCATTGGTACTTCGAATAAGCTTTTTACATTTTTAATTGTTTTATTTTTGTGTATTATACTAACACACTGTAAAAGTGATAAATGTTACATGCAATTGGAAAATATTTCTCTTCTTTGTTAGCATATTTATGGCACGACTAGGTGTTATCCTCATTTCTAATGCCTATATATTATGATCCCGCACACCCCGTAAGTTATCTAGCCTCATGGTGTACAGTTGTTGTTGTAGAAATTAATTGTATTCATCCAAATTATATTTGTCTAGGCATTTGCTTTGCTTACATGCTTCTATATTACAAAATGTTCGCTCTGAAATAAACTCGCCAGAACAATTCAAACATGACACTTATAACACCGGCCGAGCGCGATTCTGCCGCACACCCAAGGTTCCATACCTGCGGGTACTATTAAAACTAGTTGAGTGTGCCTATATACGCATATAAGCCTATTGGACTGGAGGTTGAAAGGGGGCTAACGCATCACCTTGGCAATAACGCGGATTTCTATGGGCGTAAGTCGACAAAAGTCTACGATTTCTCATTTCGCCCCTTCATACTAAAAATAGGAAAAAGAAACCAGTAGTTTAAAACGTAGGTAGGATTAAATACAGTCGTATAATAGAGCATATTACCTACGAAACCCTAAAAATAAGGAAATTTTGTAAAACTATTTCGTTGAATCTCGCAAAATTTCTTGTTCGCACTACGCGTCATATTACAAACGTTTTGTTGACCTTGGACTGTGTGAGTGAATTTTGTAGACTGCACCAAGTGAAGTTATATATTACTGTCACCTCCGGCACACCGGTGATCTTCTGCTACGCGCTCTGCTACAATCTTTTCCGGACCTCAACTTGTGCTGTGAGAGTGGAGAGCGGCCCTATACAGCATTGAATTGCCCATGAGAACATGATTATCCTACTAATATTGAAGGGAAGGAAGAAGTGACTACCGACGCCCATGGACATTCGCATGATTGTCGTTACGCAGATGCGCGTTTGTATGTATATCATTCTTTAATCCGAAAACTACTGATCAGATTCGGAAGAAGTTTGGCACAGATATAGGTTACAAACTGAAATAACATACAAATGACTTTTTATTCCGAAAAAATTAGGGTCCCCCACATCAGAACGTTATACCAGCCGTACTCTTGCAGAGCGCATCAAACGCGAGAGCATAGCCGTGTTATTTATTTACTTCGGATATACCAACAGTACATAGTGAAATATACATGAAACATTCCAGGAAATAGAATCGAGTGTGCACGCACTTACGTGATTAATCTGTGACCCTACTTATCTGACGGCTTTTAGTGAGGGAGAGATTTCATAGATAAAGATGCTAACGAGCAATCGGAGCCGTCTGGACACTACAGACGCTCATAAATATCCGCACACGTATTGCTGACATGATGCCCGCCTGGGGCTGCGCCTCGTGAGGGCTTCCGTAATATCACACATCGCACGAAGCGCGATAAATTAGCTTCCTTTTGCGGATATGTAGTCTTAACAAGTGGTACCTCACACCTGCCATACTGCCTCAACTACCTGCACTCTGATTAATGGTAGGTCCTTCCGATATTACCAAACAAAACATATGCTCTAGATCTATACAACAAGACAAACTATTAATTATTTACTTCATGGTTCATACCCTACTAAGATTTAACAAATAGGAGAAAGGGAATACAACACGAACAGAAGTCCGGCTCCCTCTGAACCAGTCCCATCGACGCTGTGTCTCAACGGACCGGGCACCCATCCCGGCCCGGACACGCGCACTGGAGCACAACCAATACTGGAGGCGCAAGATGTAGCGCCTCCTTTGCGCCCCCGTTCGACGTCTAGAAATATATACCTGCCTAGAGGAACTTGTCCAGCCAGCTAAGTTCCTAATAAGCTAACTCCAGTTGAACCAGTGCAGCCTTAACGTGGCTTAAGGACAGACAGGTTACGTTTTCAAGATTCATTCATTTTCTCCTCATCCTAGCCTTATTATTATCTATATATATCATTATATATTATTTCTATATCACGTGATATCGGGGTCTGCTACCAAAAGTGTACTCAAGTTAGAAAGACTCCTTAGGAGATGGCGGAATTCGGACCTAAACTACCGGAAGGGAAGTCAAAGCGTTACCGTACGTGGACTATCGGAATGGAAGTCCGAAGTGTTACCAAAATGACGACTTCGGTGGTACGACCCTCTTCTTAAGATTGCTTGTTAAAATTCAATCTCTAATTCGATAAGAGTTAATTCAGTCGTGTGACTATTGCAAATGTTAACTTTGTTTCTAGCGTAGAAAATAGTCGCGAGCAATTAAATAATTGTCGCAACGACCGTCCTAACATGGCGCATGTGCTATCAGATCAGATGCAGAGCACTTGGTCTGATGAGTGGCGTAACCAGCGGGCGGCCCAACGGGGACTAGATAAAGTATTTCCACACTTGTAATATTAAACTTTTTATAGTATAAGGGGCAAAAGAGAATTTGATGGCTACCGACATGGTCATCAGCATAATTGTTATGAAGTGGAACTCCATACCTATTTCCCGTTGGCAACACTTCTGAATAAAAACTATGAACCATGTGTTAACAGATCATCTGCTGAACCCCACTTCATTATGCGATTATTAAGGCCGTGTCCCGAAATGTACTGTGCGCATTGCTTAGTTACTTCTACTTAATCAGTTGTTTTTAGCCAGTATACAGAATCAGTAGTGAATATCATAAATCGTGCAGTACATTTCAGAACCTCATGAGGAGGTATGCCAGGTATGTTCGGATCGTGATGTATGGTATTCCGTTCTCTCTGCCTAATGGATTAGGGAGCTGGTGTGAAAATACGCGTGTGTGTGTGTGTGTTTACTAAACAAGACTCGTACGCTGTCTCGCACACTCCAAATTATGTAAAAATAAAAAACATATTGTCTTTAGTAAGGTAGTGCCATCCCAATTTCCAATGCATTTGCCATTCCACTGCATTGGAAATTGGGCTGGCACGGCTGAGGAAGTACCGCTCGCTCACACGATAACGCGGTATATTTACAGCGTCGGTGTCACGTTTCGTGCGATTTGTGAGTTGTCGGTGGATCATTGGAGAGTGGAGGACAGGAGGGAACGTATCTGCATAGTAATTATGCGGCTGATCCTGGGTACAGGACTTTACTGGAAAGAAATGCCATCTCGAACATTGATTTTTAAAAGGAAGAACGTCAAGCCAGTGGTTTCAAAGCTGCGAAAGATCGACTAACACTTCTGCTGGGTGGTAATGCCACTGTTGATTTCAAACTAAAACCTTTACTAGTGTACCATTCAGAAACACCCCCGTGCAATGCGAGGCACAGACAAGACAAGTCTACCAGTTGAGTTGCGAACAAAGAGAAATGCTTGGGTTACATGGGAAATTTTTCAAGAATGGTATTCTAATAGTTTTTGCCCATCAGTCAAGTCATACTGTGACAGAAATGGGCTTGAACCTGAAGTTATATTACTCTTAGACAATGCTCCAGGACATCCAAGCTCAATCGATACGCCCAGAGACTTAAAAGTGTACGTGAAGTTCCTTCCACCAAACACTACGTCAATATTACAACCTATGGACCAGAGAGCAATAGCAAACTTCAAAGCTTATTACCATCGACGCACTTTTGGCCAACCAATTCATGAAACGGACGACTACATACAAGAGGTTTGGAAGGCAGTTAAAATGAGTTGTATGAATGGGGTGTAGAGTAATCTTTGGTCAGATGTAGTGGAAGCACCTAGAAGAATTGTCCAGATGCAGAGATAAGTGCTTCAATACATTGCTGCAATGATTGAGGGGTCTGAACTTGAAGATGTTGCGGCAGAAGTTCTCGTAGAACTTGTAGCAACGCACGGCGATCCTCTCAGCAATGAAGATCTGATCGAGTTACAGAATAATCCTATCTACAATGAGGAAGAACAATTAGAAGAGAAAGTTTTATCTTAATTTTTTTTATCAGGGGGAATACAGAATGCACTTTCAAAAATGTATTCAGGTTTGGACATATTGCGGAGTATAGACAATAATATAGACCGCGTCTTGGCCATCTCTCAAACAATTAAAAACAGTGTTGGGTTTATGCACGTATTTTACAAGAACGTAAACAAAACGTTATCCAAAAGACAATAAATGTATTCTTCCGTAAAAAATGAGAGTATGTATTGCATAAAGTGTTCCTAGAATTAAAGTGATTGATTAAAATGATTTGTATTTTTTGCAATAACTTTTGACTATGTTTAATTTTAAAGCTTCAGTTCAGCTTTCAGTTAGCGCGATTTTTTTGGAACGTATCCCTCGCGTAAAGCGGGGTATTACTGTATTCCACAAAGGAGACTATCCACTTCACACTTGGTCCTGTATCGCAGTTGTACGTCATCGCATTCCTGTGGCTCCTCCTCTTCACACCTCCTATTGTTTTGTAGGTGGTGGACGTCTCATAGCTTCCGCATCCCACATACCCCCAGGGTTTGCCATCCTGGGGACATGCCTTTCCTCAGAGAATTCCTCAGCGAAAAAAAATGTGGTCTTGTGCATTTTACCATGAATAGAGAACAGAGTATTTAAAGATAAAAGACGTTATTCAAGAAGAAAGTAGAACAAAAAAAATCGCTTTCGAGTTTAACAATAATTTGACAATTGTTTATTAAGATGGCTGCCATTAGTCTTGTTAATTAAACGTCAAAATATATGAAACGTATTTGGTAGTTATTGGCATAACGTGGAAAGATTAAATAAATTTTGGGTTAATAGCAGTTTTGGTAATTGAAACCTCCTCCTTGAAGTCGTGGTTTCAGTCATGAAAACTGCGATATATATTTTATATCCCACTTGTACAAACACATCGAAAATTTTGGAATTTCGACCATTTTTAAAAATTGAAAAATACATGAGACGTCATTTCTTGTTTACACAAAAAATGTTACAAACACCTCGCCTTGACACGCTTATCAAATTCGATTTAGTGAGTTAGTGAGTACTACACGTAAAAGTTTGGCCAAAAATACAAGAAAACATCGTTTGCCGAATTGTTTTCTTGGTTTGGTCTGAGATTGGGCTGTATCTGTAAAACAATAAATATACGCTCATTAGGCTATAGCAGCGAACATATACATCGATTTACATACATACCATGTTATCGGATATCTTGGAAACTTTTACACTGATCTGTAGGATTAACTTGGAGTTGGGTAAAATGAATTGAAATCAATTTAACTTTTTTTAAAGAGGTAATTGGAATCAATTAAAAGAGAGTTAAATAGGCTTTGTTGCCCAACTCGTTTTAATTTGTAGCCTTGTTGATTGAATTGTATCATCGAATCAATTTAAAGAAAAAAAATTAAAAATCATTATTTTCTTTGTGTGTAATTCGAAGTCATCTTAATAAATTTACAGATATATATATATATATATATATATATATATATATATATCAGTCTTCGATCCGCCTTCACATTTTATAATACCCAATGATCGGTTTCTCCAGTTGGATGCTGTTGTCTGTGCAGAAGATTTTTGCCCAGATTTTATTTTATGTATGTCCGGATTGTAGAAAGAAGCCAGTGGGATCCTTTGTTCTTTTAATTATTTTTTGTATATTTTAGTTTCTGTTAAATGAAAATTACAAGTTATATACATTTTTGGAATCGTTTAAATTTCTACAATGTGATACCCAACCTCATGTTGGATTAGAAAATGAATTGAATTTCACGATTTTGGGTACCAAATCAACATCATTTTGTTCCTTTTTCATTTTTAAGGTACCTCTTGGCACTCGCGCTATTTAGACGAATCTGACGACGCCTCATACTCGAACATCAGTCCAGTCATTAGGGAGGGACAAACATACATACATACATACAAACTCTCGAAAAACATTACCCTCCTTCTCACGTAGTCGGTTACAAGTCTTGGCGTTAAGTTTAATGGTACGTAGCACGAAAAAAGAACCCATCGTATACCATAATCAACAACATTGTATACTGCTTTCGATGGGTGGCAATTTAATGGAACTCCATACATGCTTGCCCGCCGGTTATTGCCCAACTTTCCATCAGCTACGTAGTAGTCGGGCTGCGCAACTTTTACTATATAAATCAATTCAAGAACGCTACGCGTCTCTATGAGTACGTTTACTGCATACATTTGCGTCGAATTATAGGATAGTTTTTAAAGCACAAAAGTCCGAATGAGTAAGCCTTTGGCGATCAACGCTAACACACGTTGGCAACCAGATGTCCCGCCAATCCAATCCTCGTATTATGAATACAAAGTACAGTACGTACATTTGTTTCTAATACCATTGAAATTGTGTAGGATATTCGAGAGTAAGCAGAAAGGTTTTGTTTTAAGGTCGCAATAGCACACATCAGCGTAGTTGCAAATCTGTAGTAATGTGGGTTGCGCTAAGAGCATTTTGGTTGGAATATGGAGCAATTTACTCCGATGTCTTAGAGAAGCTGCAGAACCAAGCACTCTTACGCAAGTCCTGGAGTTGTACATGCCACGAAAGAATCTATAACGGTCTAATTAGATGCCAAAACTTTTAATAGATTTGCTCATAGTTATTATAGATCCCGCGATAGCAATCTTCGAAAGGTCCTCTCAGCCAATTTAAGGCAATTAATTGTCGGCTGGCAATAATTGCGCATTACGTTTTCTCTGAATGCACGCGCGGACGCGTATAATATACCTCATGTCATGAAAGGCTTCGATTGATGATAAAATCCGCATAGTACAGCTACTATAATAAACAACGGGAGGTACCGGGTCCATAACCTCCGCGACACAGGTAACCCTAAGTTGGAGGCCAATGTTGAATGTTCCGTAAGTATTTATTGAAAGCAAAAAAAAAAATATATATATGTGAATACTTTTTTCGAACCGCGAGATCATACCATGAAAGTGAAAAGAAAGCCCAATAGAATAGAGCTTCATCGGATAGCTACGACCGATTGCTCATCGGGCAATAAAAATAGCTTGGTATCAAATTGCGAACAGACTTCCCACTCTACACTAGGGGAGATGCATCCCGATATAAGATTTGAAATAGCAAGTTTGACTATTATTATCATGACCGGAGGGATTATGGGGTTCCCAATTCACGGACTCTGACCACGCAGGGCGGAGAAATTGATAGAGTCGTCCCTCCCTTTCCCTCTGAAGTACGAAGAGACGATATATTAACACCACCGTCGTAGAGCGCAAACCGATCGGTTTGCGCCTGATGAGGCGCGGCTGTATTTCAGCCAGGCCAATCCCGGATCGTATTGGGATTAGTCCGTACTCTAACAGGGTAAATATTTTTTCAATTAATTTAATACTAATAATTGTCCTTTCAATGACTATAGAAACCATGTCTAATTTACTCATCTGGAACATAAGCGTATTGTGTACAGTTAAAACCATTTGTCACTCTCCACACACCAATTAGATACTTTCATATAGCCATTATCAAGTCAGTCGTGGATACAAGTTGTTCAAACTCATTAATAATGCTAGTGAATGGGAAAGGAGTGCTTTTTGATGTTGATTGAGCGAAGAACGTCGGCAATGAACAATTGGTCTCAGATGACTGTTATGTGTGGTAAGGTTAAGGTCCCGTTCACACTAGAGCTATTTTTTAAGCGCATTTAAAGTCTACACATCGTGGGTCAATCACCTGTTCATAGTTCATACGACGCTTTAAAAAAACGCATGTGTATTTTGTTTGCCTGCTCTATCCTGAGGGAAGGGCCCAGTGCAGCTTCATCGGTTACCGTAAGGCACGTCGGGTAACGACGCATGTGTTTGAACACACTAACGTAAGAAATACACTTCAAAAATGTGTTTTTAATAGATTTTTTCGTCAAATATTTCTAATTATGCCATTTTAGTATTTATTCCCATATTTGTACTGTAAATTCTTACTTCTTGGCAAATTTTGTGATTAATATATAGAAGTCTGAAGTCATCCGACTTCTCATTTGCTCCCCTCCCCCTAATACTTTAAAACTTATACAAGTAGTCACTATACTTAGAAGAGGAATTTTCATAATTGCTGAGTCACGTAATTCACTTGTAATCAACAGCCTGAAGACAAACAATCAAGCTCGTAATTTCAAAAATAATGTCCCTCACATCCAGACTAACCTGCACACGAAATGTCACCCCCACATTTCACCCCTTAGGTGTAGAATACCCAGAAATGCTTAAAGACGTTTCAACTTATTTTTAATCATTAGCCCAATAATAAAGTTATATGTTTCTTAAAGACTGGGAGACTTCCATACAAAATGTTCAACCGCTACTTCACTACCTTGGGGTTAGAAATTCCTAAATTCCTTCCTTATTGAGTGTCAACTTAATAAAAAACTCTACTCACTAAATAAATGTCATGGTCCTAACTTTAATAGTTTATTTTGTAAGTATAGATTAAATTCAGACCTAGCAAGAGCAAATTTTCATGGTGTATCTTCAACAAATCACCTCTTGCCTTAACCTCCTGATGAGTGCGAAGTCCTTAACCTTTACTACATAAATCTTGTAGTGTAATGTACTTTTAATTGTTTGCTCAGCGCCCTTGTGTCAACCAACAATGAACAATTTGCTATTATAACAATGTAAATACAAAAACCATGAGTTGAGTTCCTAATAACGCGCGCAGTATAATAAGGGTGAACGCAGAAGTGAAACTGTCTATAATTTATCTGTGAATGCATCTCCCGATGGAGGGTAAGAGACGACTTATTATGCCCTCTCGCTTGCAGGCTCCGCCCAATCAGAACATTGCTATCGGAACAATTTGCAAGACGTTGTTACCACAAAATGCTTATCTTGTATAGAGTTAAGTGAATTATCAACAAATACTTGAAGGTAAAGTTTATGAGGTTTTTTTCTCTGATATAAATATAAATTTCAAAATTTCAGATATATTTCTTTATCTGTGACTTTAAGTATTCTGTTATCAGATATTTCACTTCCTGCCAAATTTCATGATTTTCGTCAACGGAAACAGTACTCTGTAGGATTTTAGCACCTACGTAAAATTGATAAATATTATAAAACAAAGTCCCAGAAAACTATCTGTCAGTATGTCAGTATCGATTTTTTCAAAATCTACTAAACGGATTTTCATGCGGTTTTCACAAATGAATACATATTCACGAGTAAAGTTTTAGCGTTATAATGGGACCCTGTTCTCCACGGGAGAAGCCTTGGCGCACCGGTAGTAACATAATGTGTTGAGATGTTGGATTATTCTGTATTTTCCAAGAAGTAGGACCGCAACAAGAGGACAGCAAAGTCCTTAAATATCAATGTGTATTTGCAAAGAGCTTAAATAACAATATGTATTTGCATGTGCTCTATGTATTCAAAAGCCACTTATAAGATTGTGATGAAACTTGGTTAGGATGACGAAGGATGTTCGGAGCGCCTTTTACTCTAAAAAAACCGGTCAAGTGGGAACCGCACAGTAAGGGTTACGATCTATAAAAATGGCAATAAAAAAATTATTTTTTGCCATTTTTTTGTTGAACGGGAACCCCCTTTAATCAATAATTTATTTTATTTTGTATTATCTCTTTTGCCACAGCGGCAGCAAAAATACATCACCTGGGAAAATTTAAATTGTCGCTTTCATGGTTTATGACATAGGCACAGTCTGGTGACAGACAGACAAACGAACGGTCGGACAGGCAGTAATAAAAAATAGTCTTAGTAATAAAAAATAAAAATAGTCGTTTTGAGAAATTCATTAATATTAACTCTTTAATTTGTTGCCGGGAGCTAGCAGCACGTTATGTTAAAATTTAGGCTGCGGACAGACGAAATGGTTCATATGCTGTCGATACGATTTTAATTTTTTCCTTTCACGATCAAATAATATGGTATGGTCTTATTTCGATTCCGATAATAGCCAGATCGTACCGTACGGCTGCTGATTCGATCTTTTAAATGATCGTATTTTGTGCGACGTACGCATCAACGAATAAAATCATGTCTGTGATGATTTCATATTTGATGTAATTGTTATAAAACAGAGTCCTAAACAGTTGTACTGTCTGTATTTGATGTACTTTTTCAAAATTCAAGGCAAGGACTTTTATGTCTGTCAATCGTGGACTAATAAAACCTTCCTCTGTAATTGCTACTTATAAATTATGGTAACATTTTTAATTTTATACGTTGCATTAATTGACATATATTTAAGGGAAATGTGTATGCAAATAGACAGAACAAAACATCGCATCGCAGGATTAAAAACATTCGCCTGTGCATAAACTCGTTCTCAGTAAACCAATTGGAAAAGTATTTCAAATTATTATCACACAATAAGCAGGAAGAATTGTTTGTATATTTATTGATTGGCCTTAATTTATTACTTACTAAAATGAATTATTTTTAAAGTAAAATAATATTATCTTATACACACAGTCACATTGTCGTCAAATAAAATTTCGCTGGGCAATATAAATTACGTGACAATTTGTATATATGTGAAGATCATGTGTGGCACTCCGCTCTTTCTGTCGACGGCTTTAGGGAACTAGCTGGGTGAGTGAAATAATAATCATTAGGGAACTGGCTGGGTGAGTGAAATAATAATCTTTAGGGAACTGGCTGGGTGAGTGAAATAATAATCTTTAGGGAACTGGCTGGGTGAGTGAAATAATAATCATTAGGGAACTGGCTGGGTGAGTGAAATAATAATCTTTAGGGAACTGGCTGGGTGAGTGAAATAATAATCTCAAAACCTCACGGAAGGATGTTAAATATCTACTAGAATGAACGTGTTGTTTATGAGAAAGACATTATTATTTTAAATTAATTTTAGTATTTCTGTAAATTTCCGTATTTGCCGTACTAGTACGTGATAGAAATAAAAATGTAGATACTTACGTACAAATTAATACTAAAGTATTTACGATATGTTGTAAAGTTGAAAATATATTTCATGGGAAAACATATATTGATTTTCTTCGAATAAAAACAAAATAAAACATTCAAGCGCGAGACGGACTCGCCACCGAGGGTTCTGTTCCATTGGATACGAGCATGTCAAAATTAATTAAGTTGCAAAATTAATTGATTTTGCTACACATCTACTTTATTCCCTATGAAATGAACTTAAAGTTAAATTGCTATGATATTGTTTAATAGTATAAGAGAGCAATCGAGCAACGGGAGTCCTTTGATTTCTGACGCCCATAGATAGATCTTGTTTAATTAGTATGCAGATGTGTTGCACTTCTTGCCTCCTCCCTTCTCTCTTCCCATGGATATAAGCGAGTGGTACCTACGTGATCATGATAGCCCGATTTCCTTGCAATGAAGCGTGGCAATACCACTTAACAAACATTTTGGATATTTTTTCACTTCTTGCCAAATTTCAGCATGCAACATTAATAATAATAATATAATAATTTTAATAATAATAATAATAATAAAAATAATAATAACAATAATATATGTGGACTTATCACATCACGTTAGCCTAGCCTCAGGGCTTAGTACATGCTAAGTACCGTAAGGAGCTGTGTTACAAAATTTTATATGATTAGGATTTGTATTATAGAAATACATATACTATATAATACATATATAAACATCCATGACCTGGGTGGGATTCGAACCCGCGACCTCAGGCGGACTCACATGCGGACTAACCGCCACGTTACCTACTGAGCCAGCCGGTCGTCTATGATTACAATGACGTCTTAATGACATAAGAAAATGATTATTATATAAATAGAGCTAAATATACGAAATACTAGCGTTCCCCAACTGCTTCGCCCGTAAATAAGTTATAAACTAAAACCTTTGGGAGTATATGGAGCTCTATGCTTGGGTGAAAATTGCAAGGAAACCCGACTTTCAGATTTTGAGAAAATCGATCATATACAGACAGTTTTTCGGGTTCTTGTTTCATGATAAGTATTGATTACAAAGTGTTGTTTAAAATATTGACAATTTTGTTGCAATAAATGAATAATGCATCATGGACAAAGCATATGAAAGAGTTTTAAAATAAATAGAATAAAAAAATATAAAAGAAATATTTTAGCAACCCGCTATACACACACGTTGGGTTACATCAGGAACCGTAACATAACAAATATACCCTATCGGCCATGGGGTCCGTCATCAGCGAACTAGCGATCCGTCCCGGCTTCGCCCGTGAAAGACCGATTTGCTAACAAAGTAAACACTGAAACCTATCTTTTTTACCCAAGTACTCCCTGTGCTTGGATAAAAACCTCAAAAAATCTGATTCATAAATTGTGACAAAATCGATCACACAGCTCACCTGTCTAGTTCTGAGGACTTTGTCTTATATTGTGTATAAAAGTACCACCTTCTTACACTAGGCGCTAAATATTTAGCGCGTTCAAAGATAATGTATTGTAGTTTTTTCAGCAATATATAGAACTAACCACGTCCCATGGTTTTTCTCGCGTGACTCCGGTCCTATTGGTCTTAGTCCATGGTGTTATAGCATGTGACCTTCCTCGTCAGTGTGTATATACATATATGTCGACTAACTTTGGGGCCTAGCCCACTACTAGTCCGCACTGGTGCTACTCCTGTGCGGAATCGACAGTGTCAACCAGACCTTTCGTGTTATCGCGGGAACAAAACAAAAACTATCCGTAACTTTATTACAAATAAAATAAATTTTAGTGATTATAGAATGAATTAAGTAATTTAAGGTCTTTTCATATCGTAGGGGGACAATTGTCAGTCGGAATATTTTTGAGACCATCGAAACCATATTACGCGTCGCCATCTAATCGCCATCATTTTATGCCAGTAATGTGTGAGCAAAAGATATTTACCTACAATAGAAGGGACGGAAAATTGTGATTATTTTCTACTTCTCCTATTTTGTTCTGATTAAATGCGTTGTGGGCCCCAATACAGTTTTAGCCCCTCCTTCAGGCTAGCGCTGGCGATAATTAATTAATTAAAGTTTATTTTTTTATGAAAAAATAATCAAGTAAACCATTATCATCAGCCTTTATATGGTTAGAGTACAGTGCAGAATAAGGCTTATGTTTTTATTTTATTTGCTTTTATTAATATATTTGTTAACAAAGCGTACGTACCTTCTTTTTATTATTAATTACAGTCACATGCAGCGCACGCGCACGCTAAAATCAGACTGCCGACGGCTCCGAGAGCAGCGTATCGCGATCTGCTCGCGTAGAACACAAAAACCTGCAATCTACGTCATGGTCTCCCAATTGGTTTATATTTGTAACTTACTTAATTTTTTTTACTATCTTACGGTGCCTTCGACTACTTACCACTTAAAACCATTTAACCATATAAAAAAATGAAACCGTTTAATTGACCAGGTGATATTTATGATAATAGAAGATTATTTTTAATTATTATTATGGCTAGACTCCTGCTGTTATTTGTGGTATTTTTATGACTGAACTTTACTGTGGTAAAGCAAAGGGCAAGCGTATGTTAAAGATACGCTACCAAATTGGGATCTCGAAAAAAGGATATGTAGTTTTTTGTTCTAAGAATTTGAAATTTGAAAAAAGAGTTGGAAAAGTCTACCACTCTATTCCCTTAATATTTAATTTTAGTTTAACGAGTAAGACAGCTGTCGCAAACTGAAACTTTAAAAGTAATCACAATTCTTAATCGGTCATCTTGGCGAACACTGAAGTCGAACAGTGGACCGATAAGGGCGGATAATGGTGATGATGGCGATTGTCTGAGTTTGTCAAACTCCTTCTCCCCTTCCTCTAAAGGGGTTATAACCCGCACGGGAGTCGGCAATGCAGCTATAGTAACCTATTCACAACTAAATATCAACTGTATCTATGGAGGCGAATCTCCCTAATCTTAGAGGAAACCGCACGAGATGAACTTAAAATCTGTTTGTTCCGGTTACGAAAAAACAACTCTGGTCCAATATTGATACATACAGATGAGATGATAAGGGTATGCGTCTAAGGAATATTAGTGTACAGACCGCAGACCGAAGGAAACTACGTGCATAAATAGTACTCCTGTAGCCTGTGTGTCATTCTGGTACATAGACTATATCAATCATCATCAACCTTGGATAATACCGCCACAAAGTCATAGTTATATTGTCGCGTTTTTATGGGCGTTTCGTGTTATTTGTAGCATTCCAGTTACCCATTGGAGAGGGGAAAGAAGTGGTCTAACACATCTCTATAACATTTATGTCTATGGGCTCCAGTGGCCACCAAAGTGCTCGTTTGCCCGTTGTACTACAAAAAAGCTGTCAAATAAAGTGGAACCTATGTAACGCGAGCGCCCTCTTCATACATGGAGACAAACGTGCAGTCACAGGTTTTTTCTACAGAGTGGAGAAAGGCAAGCAATGGCGCACCATAACAAGTCAATAGCACTAAACCTTTCTGCAGCGAAATGCGAGACAATAATCATATTGTTATTGGCGTGTAAAGAGAAGTTGGGTATCGGCGGCACGGGATGCACAGTGCCCTACATCCAGCAGTGTATAATTGAAGTCTGGTGATGATGAAGTAAGTTTTCCATCACATACGACTCTTGTGATGCACAAGGAGACCAGAAATAATGAAAGCCTGGACAGATTAAGATCCGCACTGTCATTAATTATATTTGTACTTACCTACAAACTACAAGTTAACATAATCTGTACCTCCGTCACATGGAATTATGTGGACAATCTGATGACACTGTAACTGGTTAATTGTTATCTGGTCTGACAGCTAGTTGCTAATAAATACATTATGGTGTTTGATGTGGCAGGGCAGCGGTCAGCAACGCACGGACCGCGGGCTGCATGCGGCCAAGTTTTTGAAAAAAATATTTTATTTTCCTACATATTTTCATTCCAGCTCTTTACTATATATACAACGAGGTTCTAACTCCATCACTGGAATAAAAGTTGCCTCCCAAGTAACTGATCCAAGGACAAGCTCCACAAAATGAGCGCGATGAAAAATTGGTGCTATGCAAGTTTTATTTGTTTTTGCAATTTTTCATGTTTGGAAAGAGAAAGGGGTCCCAGTAGACTAATTCTGGTAAATATGGAATGTGATCAATCAACCTATTTGAATCTACCCTTACATCTGTCCTCTCTCTCTCTCTCTTCAGCCGACTTTTTTCCACTGCTGGACAGATGCTTCTCCCAAGGTGCGCCACTGAGCCCGATCTTTCCTCCACGGTGATGGATATTTTTTGTAGGAATAATTTCGTGAGACCTTGATACTGCTCCAATCTGCATCCAAGATTACCTGCAGCTAGATGTGGACACCAACAAAGGAGCAGTCGATAAAGTTGACGGTGCGTTTTAGTTTTTTCCCTTCACATCCTCGAAGCGTTCATATGACTACCGATGACCCCTAGAGGCGACGATAAGTATCCACACAATCGGTATACAGATGCGCTGTTCTCTAGTCCTCCACCACTCCATCCACAAATGCCAAAAAATTGCCATCAACTTGACCACCGGCTGATCACTTACCCCTTAAAATATGACAGCGAAGCGGTCGCTTCGCGTTGTCTTGTGAGCGACATCACACATACCGACTGTGCCGATACAATTCTGATGATTCTGATGAATGCAGCACGTGCATAGAAAACTTATCTAAAACAATGAATGAAAATAGGTCGAAGAAAAGGGTTTTCACTTAAAAATATAGCACAAGAAACAACATTTTTTGTTACATAAATTTATTTCCACATCAAATACTTTTTTTTCATGTTCTGTTTTTTTTACTCCTAGATAAGTAGATAAATACTTAGGCCGAATTTACAAAGCAAACGAACATAACGTGACCCGTCGGAGGATCCTGTCCTGGATCATACGTGCGGCGTGCTGTCGCCCAGCCGATGTACTGGCCACATACATTCACAACCAGCCGGTATGACCATCGTCTTGGTCTCCCAGCACTCACTATAATAATAACATGTTAGTTAGTTATTTTGATATAAACCAGCATCACCCCGCGGTTTTACCTGTTAACTTTGATTCTACTAGTCGTAGCGTCATGGTGTATAGCCCATAGCATTCCTCGATAAATGGACTATGTAACACTGAAAGAATACTTCAATTCGGGTCAGTAGTTCTAGAGATTAGCGCCTTGAAACAAACAAAAAACTCTTGAGCTTTATATTATTAGTGTAGTTTAGTCTATACTAAACTACTGTACCAAACGGTACTGCCTCATCTATATGAGGCAGTACCGTTGTCCCCACCATGGTTCAAGCCTTATCATAGCGGTGCGGCTTAGTAGCCTGGGGTGAACCCATGAGAAGCTAATGGAACCGAGGGGATGATCTTTGCGCACTCTTATAAGAGGAAGGGTCTAAAGAGCAGGAAGAGGAGGCGCTCTTATAAGAAGAGGGGAAAAAGAGAAAGAGCACGAGGTGCATTTGTGCACGGGGCAAGGGGCGAGGATGGGAACCTCACCCCATTGCACTGGTCCAAAGTTGGTGGGATTGTCCTGTGGTGTGGGACCACCCTCCTGTGGAGGAAACGTCGGTCCCTTAGGGGACTGAATAGCCTTGGAAGTACCACCTCACCGAAGGTGGCACTGATGGCAATCGCGGAGGTTCTTGTGGGCATACGGCATCTTAATCTGCCGCGAACCCCATACACTACTGGTGGCCGGGGAAGGTGCGTCAGTGTTTCCAGTGTAAAGAAATAAAAGTTATACCGCTGTAACATTGCAGCTCTATGTTCCCAGTTGATTAGCAGTTTTCTAATTTCGGACCAGATAAGCCATTTCTGCCGTTGACGTTATAATAATAGTAATAATAAATAACTTTTATTTCTCAAAAATCCTCATTACAACATAAACGTGGGGCATCCCCATTAAGTAAGAGTTCACTAGTGTTGGGGCTGTCTCGCTCATTCCCTTCCTGTTACAAATATTGAGAAACTTATACTTACTGTTACATCTAATGTTACAAATTTTACTTTTTTGATAAAAACTTAACCTACATTCTTTTTACTTTACAATAATACACTATGGATATCTAGGACAAGTTTGATTTTTTTTGTGATATCTTATAAACTATCGTCTGACAGGTATTTGAAAGGCTTGCTAGTAGAAAGGCTGAAGAAGGGTGTCATATCTGTAAGTACTCTTGGTTGTGCGGTAGTTATAAAGTAATAAAATAAAAATTAAACTTGCTTTGGCCAACGGTTGCACCTGCACAAAAATATAGCCCAGGGCATTCGTTTTTGAAATATAAAATAAAAGTACGGGGTAGTGCCTAGTTATAGTCACAGGTAGTACCATGCTGCGTAGGAGGAGGTAGTGCCATGTATGGTGCATGACACTACATCCCCCTATGCAACGGAATTGGGCCGGCACGACCGGGGAGGTAACTCTCGCTCACTTGATACTCGTACTACCGTAGAGTCACACCTAGGGTG